>JANHGB010035877.1:0-12230 GCA_026283785.1 Coracopsis vasa | reverse complement strand
CTACTAAGAAGGAGAAAAATGACTGTTACTGCTGAACCCAGGACATTTATATAAGCCTTAATATTTAAAATGAATGTTCCCTTGTGCTTACAAGTTGGACATTCATGTTGCATTTGGGAGACAGAGTGACCAACCATTTATCTCCTGATTCACACTTAAAAGTAGGTTTCCCTTACATATCAAGTATGAATGCCGTGAAAATGGGAAGGACAGTTCTTATTGTGAAGCCAAACTGGGTGGTGAGCACTATGAGAAAAAGCTTCCAGGTCATGAGTTTGCTATGCCAAGGGTTTACAGAAAGCAAAAAGTGATGGGCTGTCACTCTGTCTCATTTCAAAGGTCTGCAGATGAAATTCAGTACTTTTTTCAATCCTTTATTCTCTACTTTCAAACTTTTTCATGTTTCAGAGATGGGCAAGATATTCTTTACAAAGAAAGAAACATGGATATCCTCTCATATGATATGCTGTATGACAGTTGTTCTTTGGCAATGGGTTAATGGTCTTATTTCATGCCCCTGGATATTTCCTACATTGAAAGTTACTATACACACAGCTTCAGGCTGGGGAAAAAAAAAAAAAAAAAAGTGAATATTTTGCCATTCAGAAAAGTCATTTATTTGCAATCAATATGTACCTCACACAAATACAGAACAGGTGAAGGAAGCCAACATGAAAAGAGAGACCACGGTTTAGTAATTTTGGAATTCAGCAAGATGAGAAAGAGACCCAAGCACTAGTCCCTGAGCTTAAAAGAGGAAGTTTGACACCTGACTGTTTGGGAAAGGGGTTGGGGGAGAAACAATGTGCTGCTGGACGGGAATGAAAATTGTTTGCTTTCTCTCAAAGGATCCAGGAGATCTTATTTTTATTTCAGCTGGGTTCAAATTAAAACAAACAATATATAAACTTTCAGCATATCACAAAGTTGATTTTGCATCAAACAAATTTTAGCTGTAAGATGATTGACAGTACAGACACTAAAAATGAAACAAATGAGCATTGTAATACAGCACACTTGGGTGAGTAATTAGCTAAAAGGGATACAGTCTGAAATTCCTTCAGCTCAGAAACACAGGTCAGTACTGTCCAATCTAAAAAAATCCTTTCTCAGTCAAAGTCAGCAACTATTGAGCTCTCTCCTGTATGCCGATACGAATGAGTTTAAGTTACTCATAAACACATATAAAACACATGGGTGGTCTGCTTTGAAGTGTCACTGCCTTAGATTTAATATGCTAATAATTTATGCATAAAACACAGGTTGCATTGAAGGAAAAATCCAATATTGTCAGTTTCCATGACAACCAGTGTACTAGCAGATTACATTGTCTCACATCAGATCGTTGCCAAGGTTGTGACCTATTTCTTAGTTCTAATCATTTCATTTGAAGAATTTGGAAATGCTACCTGGAACATAAATGATAAAATATTGCACATGGTTAGGATAGTCCTTACATGTAAAAGACTAGGCTTATAAACTGAAAAGGAGATATAAAGTAATAATGCCAGGAGTGAAGGAAGGCTTGGGCAGTGAACAGGCAGTGGGCTGATGTATGACATTTCACATGAAGTCAGTGGTTATCTACAGCCTACGCCATTAGCAGGTACCTGAAGATCATTACCACTTGTTTAATAGTTGATGAGAAATACACCTTATGCTTGTGCCTCAGAGGCAGTTGGTTTTAGCATGAAATCTAGCAGTGATATTTCCATGAAGTGAAATTGGCAGTGTAATCTGCACTAATTGATGCTCTTACTATCAGCAGAGAGACCAAAGAGGGAAAGGACGAAGGCACTGAATAATCCCCCCAAGCACTATGATAGTCCTTCCCAGGCCCACAAAGGAAGGCTGCCAGAGCTGATGTCCATGTTGCTTGCTTGTGTGCAGAGAGATATTTGTTGCCAAGTGCTGTCATTCTGAATTTTTCCCATGCGTGACATCAGTTATTAAGAACAAACAAAAGCAGTGATAGTTGACATCAACCTTTTGCTGCCATTAGCTGAAATATTCTCTAGATAGTGGAGGAAAATGATCAAAACTTCTGAAGATTTTTCATTTGGGTTTTTGGTTTGATGTTTTTTTTGAATGAGTGAGCAAGAGATCAAGTATTTTATAAGTTGTGTGCCAAAGTACAAAATAAATAAACTGTTGTTTAAGTTAAATGAAAAAAGAGCACTTTCAAACACAAACATGTTTAAGTGTAGTAGGTAACGTCACATCTTCTGAGTTCTTCACTGGCCAAAGTTCACTAAAATTTGAATAATATTCTAACCCACTCTGGTTTGTCACTTCCTTTTCTTTTTTCTTTTTTTTTTTTTTCCCACATACTTCAGAAAGGTATCAGGTTGCCATTCTTAAACAAATAACGTTGCAATAGTACCTGCAGGGACTGACTGTGGTGTTGGGTAGCAAACAAATGGTCCTCCAGTACTTAACTCATTTTACACTGTCCCATTGTAAAACAATCCAGATAGGTAACAGCTTTTTCACCAGGACTTTTAACAGACATTTTCTAGTTGAGCAAAGAATTTGTCCTTTATTTTATTCTCCCATCCAGCTACCAGCTTGGAAAGCAATCACTGTCAATCATGATGATGAGATCAATACCATAAACCCAAGTCTGTACTACTGAAACCCTGCTTTCTATAGCCCATAAGACAAATAGTCCCAATGCTTGTTTAATCAAGTTGGTCTGACCAGATCAGTTGAGGTAAAATGGAAAACAGCTCAAGCCATTCTTATTTTTCTGGGGTTGCTGGAGTGCAATACAATGGTTGTCAAGTGTTAAAGTTACAGTAACTGCAGCAGACCTGTACAACCTAAATAATCCACTGGAATTTGACTTCAGTTATCACAATATAATTAGAGGAATGTAAATAGTCATAAATTTCAAAGATTATCTTTTTTTACACCAGAATTTGTAGACCTTTTTCTTCACTCACTTCTTAGAAGTTGTCCTATCACTGTAGAAGATTCTCTTTGAATTCCAGGCTCTTCTTTTCAGGTGTGTTATACTAAATTTTTTGTTAGAGATGTAAATAATATGCAAAATGAAACACTGCAAAATCTGTTTTATGATGTTCTGTTTTTCCTTCCAGCTGTTATTCTTTAACCTATTTTGTTCATGGCACACACATTTATAACTCGCCTTTATTAGGAGGTGAATTAACTCTAATGAATAAATACGATAACGGATGTTCCTGCTTCCTTCTGCCCCAGGCTGGTCAGCTAGTCCAAACAAAAAGATTTACACGGAGCAACTGTTGGCATTGATTTGAGTTATTTCCTAGCTACTTGATTTATACAGCAATGTACTCCATGTAAATACTTATTGTTCAACTTCTTCAGAAAAGTTATTCCTGTAGATCACTCTAGTTGATTCATATCAGAATATTCCTGCATTTGGGTTTGTTGTTTGTTTGTTTTTTTTGTAGAAACCAGACGAAGGATTGTCTTGCTAAAGAATCAGTAAAAATCTCATCTCAAGTACAGCCCCTTTTTATTGACATTGTACCTTTTTTAGTGTATTCATTGCCACTAAAGACTTAAGAGAAGTTCAAGCATGATGTTAATGAATGAGAAAGGAAATAAAAAGTGGTAGAAGAAGAGTGTATGTAGCACCATAGAAGTAGCACACGTATTTTATTTCTACCTATCACTTGCTATTTAGTAACATGGTGGATAAAATAAAAATCATCCCTAGAGAGTATAGCTGGTCCTAGAAACTAGTATCTATGACTTTCTGTCACTCTGTAGTATCATTTCAGTTGCTCACTGTAACTCAGCCCACATACACTAGAAAGAGGGGCTCTCAGCAGGAGATATGAAGGAGCAGACAAGCATAAAAAAGACAAATATAATACCTAGATCTTTTAACAGCTGAACACTTGGGATAGTACTTTGGTGACACATGAACACTTATTTGGTGTGTGGAACAGAAAAGGTGGAACAGCACATTTTTTACTGCTTCTTATGGGTAAATGCGAGTTGAAGACAAGATGCTGCTTTTTTCCCCCCTGCTGTTACAAGTAGTGACATCTACTTGGCTCTACATGAGAACATCAGATTTCAGTGGCCTGGTCCTAAGAAGCAGAGCTTTGAAAATCCCTCCCTTGATTGCTAACCTGGCTATGAGATGCTAGGAGTCCAGTGGAACTGGCAGGTTACCCTGGACATAAAATCTACACATTTGTTTTTCTCCTTTGTTTAGTTTCCTGAATGCTGGCAGGGAACCCTAATCTGAGCCCAGGCTTAGTGAAGCCAGTAATGGGGCTCCTATTTCTTTAAAACTGTCTTCTCTAACATACTTTGGTGGATCATTAGTACCCTGATGATTCTTCATCCTGTCTATGTGTATTTGCTGTGGTGAGCCTATCCTCAAAAATTGCTAGTGGCAAGGCTCTATGTTACCTTTCCTTAGTGTCTAAAATTATCATAACAAAAAAACCCAAACAAACCAAAACAAAACCACAAAACTAAACAATCAAACCTATCTTGAAATTTTACTTGTGCCACCCATTCCTTTATTTTCCCCATGGTCTTCCAGCAGTAGCTGGGAGTAACAGTGGTGTGTTAATTTAAACTCCTTGTGTCTATTCTATTCTTCAGCAAACCATGCCTCAAGTTATTAATTTGTGGTGAGGTGAAAAGCAAAGGCAGGCTGGGGAGGGAGAGACATATTGTGTGTGCATGCTACTTTTGCTCTACAATGTTTTACCCACACAGCTGTGTCACTGAAGAGTATGAAAAATCACATATTCTTTGCCAAAATAGCTACACCAGCCAAAACCCCCATGTGGACACAGCTATGCTGACAAAAAAGAGCTTTATGGGCTGACCTCTGGGTGTTTGGGGAAGTTATACAACTATGTAGGCAGAAAACTTCCTTCTCTCAACATACTCTACCTCTACAGAAAAGATTCCTGCTGCCACAGCATGGATATATTAGCATAGTTATCTGCAGAATAAGTTCTGCTTCTTGTGCAGTGGCTGAGGGAATTTAATTGTTGTAGAAAAAAAGAGTTGTGGATGTCTTAAGCCACTGTGAATATTCGTTTAGCACTATTAGAAATTTTCCTATCACAACCACAACATCGTATTTCTATTGTGTTAAAATGTAAAATAAATTCTTGTTTATGGTGCTAGTTTTTGTGTTTAGTCTTTTTTTCCTACTCTCTCTCTGGAGAATCTGTACTACTCCAATATCTATCATAAAGAGCTGGTTTTCTAGGTCAGTGGTTTAATTTCTTGATTACAATTAAAATATGTCACATTCACTAATTACATCCTAAAGTTTAAAATTTTCATCACAGTTCCTTGTACTTATGAAATATTTAGAATATTTTCAGTCACACCATTCTAGCATCAAATTACAACATGAATAAATATTTGTATATGCATTTTTAAAATGGTTTAAAAATTAGCAGCAAGTAGAAGGGAAGTCCTAGGGAACCTGGCACTGTGCTTTATGTAAGTAATTTACAAAGTATTAACAAGGAAGGACCTGAATACTTTTCTGTTGCTGTAAGGACAGAGCTAAGTGAAAACCTAGCAATCAGTAGGGAAAGAGTAAGCAACTTACACTTTTCCTATAATTGTATACAAATTACTTCACATTATTCTACCTTTTCCATGTTTGTTTTGTTATTAAGTTGTTGGGTTGGGGGTATTTTTAATTATTCAAAATGATTTGTTAAATTATCCCACAGAAACCTAGTGAATATAGATTTATTTTTCTAGCCAGGAAAAATATTCCAAACACTTCTACCTTTATTGTCTGCTCTTAATAGGATGGTAATAGAAAATTTACTGCACTTCAAACTCTCTTAGCAAGCATGATATCTGTCCTAGTGAAGGCAACATGTTAGGAAATCTGTGTGCAATTGACTTTCTCGTGTTTATACACAAAACAATAAATGAAAATGTAGAAGAGGGTCAGCATGTCTCCAGATAAAATTGAGACTGGGACTGTGATTAGGACCAAACTTTTTCACTTTCAGGGTAGTGATGGTTTATCTTTGATTTTGCATATTTTGTGTACTTACAGTCAGGATTTAAGAAGAAAGAATCAACCATTTGCCTCCAAGACAGTGTCAAGATCCAGCATAAAAAACTGTCTAAATAATTTTCTGGTCAGACCATATGAGAAAATAAGAGACCTTCCACCTAGGATAGACCCATTCCAAGAAGGAGAGAACTGAGGAATAAGAATGACTGAACCCATGGAAGAACTAGAGGACAATTCATTTTTAAGGATTAAGGATCAAGAAAGGGACATGATTTTGTGAAGGTACTAGGTCAACCACTGTGGATTGTTGAGAGGTTAATAAGAGTGTCATACACATGTTCAACTTCTCTGCAGAAATTTGTGCAATCTGTTTTTGGAGGAAGAACGACCTCAGTGCAATTCTGCGTCTCTTTTGTTTCAATTGTCATGTGTCTCTGGAAGGTGTGATTGCAATGTAGCTGAGCTCTGCGGGGGGATCTGAGCAACTGAAGGTCAGCTGAAAAGATGGAATTACAATGTTTGAAAACTATGCCAAATGTTTATGCCATGAGGAAACTCTGGCACTTGGAGTCTGGAGACCTTAGCACTCAGAGGTAAGCTCATGAGTGCATCTTACTGTGATACACATACATACTGCAATAGTAAGAATAAAAAATAGGATATAATATTTTCTGTTTGCTAACACAGTGCACAGTGCATGTAATATTTTACTTACTAGTAGAATAGAACAGAACCCCTAATAGAAGCCATTGGTTCACCCAAAATATCTAATACATTTTAAGAAGCTGTAAGGTAGAACAGTAGTTTCTAGGTAGTTATGACTGATGTTATACATAAAATGCTAAAATCTCATTTATTATTTGGAAGCAGACATGTAATTTCCTGATAATAATATCTCTGTTTTTCCTTTGGAATTTTTAAACTGTACTGCGAAATTCTTTTGCAGGTCAGTGTAAACAGGAGATCATGTTGAACAACTCACTAGAGAAGTGCCAAGTACTTCATGTTGACCAACTCTTGCTAAACAGTATAGATGTTATTTAGCTTTGTGGGCAAGAACTACAATGTCTGGAACAAAGCTGATCACTAGATTGTGCTAAAAAGCATTTTTTAAGCATCAAACTTAAGCATTTGACCAAACCATGAATATTAGGCATGTTGTTATGAGGGGAAGACGTTAGGTAGAGCAGAACCAGAAGGATTGAACCATGAAAGAATAACAGAAAAAGAGAAGTTGTGAAGGGTGGAGAAAATAATTTGATTGTGATAAGCTATTTTTGAGGTAATCCTAACTTTTTAATTTTTATAATATAAGTTTCATTGACAATTATCATTAGGAGCAAGTAAAACATGTAAAAGTTTAGGAGAAAAATGTATTTGTCTTTTACAATGGAGAGCATTCAATATGGAGCAAAAGCAGAAGATTGTGGTACATAGCTACTATAGAGAGGTACACATTGTGATAGCACTTCATTTTATTATTTATTTGTCTACATATGTATTTGGACAGAGCTTTAAATAACACATTTATTGACAGAAAAAAGTTTTTTGACAAACCCCTTCAGGTGATCATGTCTTTTTTAGTAGCTCATAGCTGACTGTCTAAAGTGTGACAATGCAGACATTTAATTTCCAACATAAATTCCTCTAGAAAGATTCATTCAATAACTATCAGGGAGAAGAGGTTACCTTGCAAAGGGGATCAAGATGGCAAAATAAAGAGTATTCTGAGGGACAAGGGTAACGTTGTTTGCACCAATAGTTGTGAAGGTGTAATTCTGATTTATACTACAAAGGAGAAAGAGCTTGTGCAACATGGACAAGCAATCTATGCTATTTTAAGTATCTATGGTGTATGGTTTTCAGTAAGAAAAGGCACTTACACGGGAGACTCCTGTCTTATCTTTACATTATGGGCCTCATTTTGTCCAAGATTCTTATCAGAAAAATAAGATAGCAATATCTAGCTGAAAAAGTTGACTGAAGATTGCAAAGCACTACTTTCACAAGGGCTGGATAAGCTTGGAAGACAGGTGAAACAACAATAACAGATTTCTTTTGCTAATTTCTTTTGCTAATTAATATTGACCAATATTAATTGGTCAAAGAAAAGCCAGAGAGAGGTCAAAGAAATAAAGGTTTTTCCAAGCATCCTCACACATCCATTTAATTCCTTAAATCCAGCTTCACTCTTAATTTATGAGATCTGAGAAAATCCTGTTCTCTTGCATCTGCCCTGTGGAATATGCAAGTAGATCTGGCTGTACGAAGACTCTTGCACTTAGAGGTGTAGTGCCCTTTCCGTTAATAATGAGAATGACAAAACCAGGTATAACTGTTGGAACAAATTAAGCGACTTTTATTAAAACAAATGAGGCAGTTCAGATCCTTTGATATATCCGTTGTGCCTACATCCTGCAAGATGTCTCACTTCAGTCAGTTAATCAGCCATTTCCCAGAGCATGGTAATTGTTTATGCAATCCACTTTGATATGTTTTATAGCATTTTGTTTAATCCTCCCCAACTTTTCATCACTGGCAAGAGCTTTATGGTAACATAAACCGTAATTGTGCAGTAAAGAAAATCACCTTATGTTACAGTCTACAACTGCTTTATCACCCTCATCCTAACATACATAACCTACACTCAAACAGCTAAATATGGTGACTGAGACTGGGCAGCATGCTGTTTTAATAGAATGCAAACGCAATGACTTCTTGACAAAGAACTTAACCTCTATCAGGAGACAGAGTCAGAACTGTCTAGAGGATTTTTATATTTCTCAGTCAATGACAGGAAAGGGAATATATTCCCATTATAGCTGGTAGACATTTTTCTGAGTAAAAAAAGCTTTCTTAAAGACAAAAAGATAAAAACTTTCTCCAATCTCCCTTCTCCTCCTTAAGAAGACTTTTCTTGAAAATTGTCAGCATTCTAAAAAAAATTCTTATGTATAAATTAGAAATATTTTTTTCATTAGAGTCTTATATTTTTATTTAATGAAAACCAGAAATTAAAATAAAAATAAAAACTTGCAGAATAGAGACAGATTAGAAGAAATAGCTCAAAATCTTTTCAAAATCTTTTGCTAACATATTTTATTGGAAAAATAAAGTAAAAAAAAGTTAATCAGGAACAGAAACTTAATTCAACTTTTCTTCAGGCCAGAAATGCATCAAGATCAACCAGCTCCTCTGATCCTTTGTCTTATTCTGAATCCTAATTTCAGAAAAAAAAAAAACAAACAAAGAATATCTAATAGAAATCTTCTGGCAAACACAACCACAACAAACACATCCTTCTGTGTCCTTCTGTTGCCCCAGTGATGAGGTGGAGAATCAAGGGAATCAAAACAGGAAGGATCTTTCTGGAAAGAAGAAGAAATGATAAGACACATGTTGACACTACTGCTACTCATTGCCTGCCACGCATTGAGCACGCTTGTCCTCCTTCCTTTATAGGAAAGAGGGTTAGGGTAAGTTTTTTGTTGCCTGCCACAGCCTGAGTGTCTACAGGCAGTGCCTGCAACCCTTACTAACAACAGAAGGGGAAATGCACCTCAGACTTTGAGACTAGGAAAGCAACTGTAGTGACAAATAAATTCCATTTTGTCAGTGAGAAAGAAACCACAGTCATGAACTTGGCAAAATAAAATGTCAAGATTAAGATATATATACAGGGGACAAACCAACTCCCTCATCCAATTCCACTCCCGGATGAGGTCAGAGCCTTGTACGTTTGTTTGTCTCTCAAAATCTCCTACCTTACCACAATTATTTTCTGATCTGTTCAGAGGTGCTGCCACTAATCCCTGTGGCACCCCACAACAACTCTGGTAAAGAAGGTATTCAGCATGTGAGAGGTGTTGATAGACATCCAGGCATCCTCTCAAGTGTCTGTAGTTATCCTCTGTGTTGTATCTTATAGCATAAGCCCCCAACACCATTTCATGTCACAGCAAACCCACACTCCTCCAAGTCATAAGTGTTGAAAACCATTGCACTGAAACCCAACTGTCAAGAAATAAACTTTCATCATAAAACTCAATATCTTTCCTCACTCCCTTTCCTCCTTTAACACTTGCTGGTTACCACTCACATTATCTAAGCCTGTGGAGGGATTCTCTAGGATTTATGAAAAGGATTTTCATGCAAACTAATCCATGTCAGCAGGTTTTGTTTTGTTTAGACTTCTACCCCCCTCCTGAAGAACAGATGAGCTTTTCCTCCTCAGTACTTAGCCATAAAGCTTAGTGATATATAGCATCAGTCATTCTATTCTTTAACCTAATGCTGCATATTTCTTTACTATAGGTTTTGGTCGGGTTTGTGTTTGGGTTTTGGTTGGTTTGGTTTTGGGTTTTTTCCCTTCTTTCTTTCTCTTTAGGTTAGAGAAGTGTTATGTATTACATTTGGATCATTTCCAGTCTTACTGTTGTGTGTCATATTAAGTACCACAATGATCCTTAATTGGCAGTAAATAGAGAAAAAAGAGTCATCCTTGGAAAGTAGCTGTTCTATGAATATGTGGTATAACAATAGTGTGAAGGCTGTGGTAGGAAGGTTGAAGGTCACAGCTAGTTTAAATGGAGGACTTTGACATGCTGCACTAATAATAACTCCACTCTAAATTTGAGGGAGCAGGATGGACAGGAATGTCTCACCCTTGGACAGAAATGAGACCACTCTGTTCTATGAACTGTACTTTGTTCCCTTTTGTCCTTCACTGTGTGAATTGGATAAATGTTTGACGATTTCAGTGTGGACCAGTATGATGACGTTTTGTATTTCATGCTGGATATGTTTGGCAAAGTTTTAGACACCACCAAGAACGCAACAATGGTGCCTGGATGTCAAATATGTTTTGTAGTGTTTTGGGTAGGAAGAGTTTGACCTGCTTTTCCATAAGGGATGCTCTGACTTCATTGTTAACATGATATGAAAGGATTACCATTATTCAAAGACAGGAAATAAATGTCATTTACTTGGTAATTTCTTTTTCTTATCACCAGACAGAGCACAAGTTATCTCAAAACTCAATTTGTTTGAATAATACTCTTAAAAGAGATGGAGAGAAAGGTATTCACCTTTTGTATATGGCTGCAAATGGGCTGTGTGCTCCTTAAATTCTCAAACTTAGAAAAACTGGAGAGCTTTTCTGAGTGAGCAATTGCAACCAGGTGGATGCTAATCATTGCCCGACAACATATTAATTTACTTAGGTATGATACATCTTCTCGCTCTTCCCATTATGGTAACTGAATATTCATCACATAACAACTGTGGTTAATTAGAAGATTACTCATTTACTGGACAAATAATGAACACCTTATTCTGAACAAAGAAGGGGGATAGGAAAACCAGAGGGAGAGAAAAGAAAACATACATTTTTATAAGGTTATTATTTAAATTGGTCTTCTTTTAAATAAGAAGACAAAAAGGAATCACCAAAAATATTCAATTAACTTTTTTGTATTATTATTTAATGATAGCTATGCTGTATCCAGAGATAGTGTAGTTCAGGCTTCATACAGAATAGGGAAGTTGCTTGCCACCATGCTCCTCCAGATATCAGTGGTAAGCCTCCCACAGTATCAGTGGGGCTGGATTTTACTTCTGGTATTTAAAAACCCCCAGAATATTACCATTACTTTAAAACAAACAGTAAACCTTTGAGATGTCAAAGTTGATAGATTTACATTTTCTTTAATTTTTTATGCTGTTTTTTCCTGAAGATTTTTTCCTTTACTTGCCCATCAGCATCATTCTTTCGTCTCCTGTCTAATGTTTAGGCTGTAAAGATCTTTCCAAAAGATCATTTTTTATTTTTCCATTTGTGCACAGTGCAGTCCTTGCCCATACTTCAGGCTCTTGCATAGTACATTCTTGCTATCACTAGCCAGAAAGAAATGTTTTATTGGTATAAATGGACATAGCTCCATTAAGCGGAATGGATCCAACCAAATTACCTTGATGGAGAATGACTCTTAGATATTCAAGTTTGCTTACTGAGATTGAACTTTTTTTTCCACCTTTCTCCTTTTCTTCTCTTTTCTTCTCTTTTCTTTTCTTTTTTTCTTTTCTCTTTTCTTTTCTTTTCTTTTCTTTTCTTTTCTTTTCTTTTCTTTTCTTTTCTTTTATTTTCTTTTCTTTTATTTTATTTTCTTTTCTTTTCTTTTGTTTTCTTTTATTTTGTTTTTTTTTTTGTTTATATATTTGT
>JANHGB010035873.1:0-10969 GCA_026283785.1 Coracopsis vasa | reverse complement strand
CCCCACAGAGCCACCAGCACTGCTTATCTCTCCTCACTGCTGTGAGCATCCACCACTCTGCTGTCCTGCATCCCTGCCAGGTGCTACCTCCAGCCTCACTGAGCATCCTCAAGGCCCCTTCTCTCATCTTTTACCTCTTCTTTCTTCATGCTTCTGCTTCCCCAGATGAGCCCTGTCCCAGTCACCCAGGTGTGACAGCCATGACTCCCATCTTTCTCATCACCACTGCTCCTCCATTCTGGTTGGGCAGGATTCACCCATCACATCCCTCTGGGGTGCAGAGGTGCTTATGTTGAGCTCAGACTTTCCTCAGCAGACCTCACCTGGTTTTGCAGCGTAACCCATCCCATCCATCAGCATATCTCTGAGTGCTGACAGGCTGGACAAGGCTAGCTCTGCTCCTCGCAGTGTTTAATCCCCAGCACCAAGTCACCAGGACACTGTAGACTATTGGGTTCCGCTCAGGCATAATTCCATCATTACCATTGATTTGTTCGCTCACGCTCCCCATGGTGCTTTTAATCAACTCTCCATCTTTGTGCCTTCACACCTTTACGCTTTTCATGATTGGCTTTGCTACCTTCTGCCTCTGCAATGAAATAGTACCATAGAAATCCTCCTGCCTCTTACATACATTAACAATCCCATTTCTTCTCTCTCTGGTCCAGTGAAGGGATCTCCCTCTCCCACAAAGGCACCACTGTCTCTGCAAAGCACTCTGGTAAGCGCATGGGGAATAGCTTCTATTCATTATTCCTCGAAGTCCAGTACAATGGGTTAGAATTAGTTACTGGCCTCTTTGGTTTACTCTACCTTCAAAGGCTCTTTTCTAGTTTAAAAGTGAAGGGAGATGCTGACATTAATATTGTCTGTCTTTCCATGGCATTATACAGACATATAAGGTAAAACTAACATGCAGGTAAAGTAACTCACTAGCCAAAAAATAAGGTAGCAAATAGGGTCATCATCATATTCGTTTCATGAAAGTAGTGTGGTGTTGGAGAGAACTCATTAGCCTTTTTGTTCTGCATTATTCCCATCATTTATCAGCAGCTGTATCACATGTCACAGCTACTATCCTTTCTGGCATGCAGTGTGGGACCAGAGGATTCCCAGAGAATGCTGAGTTCCGACGCCAGGGCTGTGCAGCGTGATGCACTAGGCACTGTATTAATTGTGGCAGATAGAATTTTTTCCAATATACTCCTAAAGGGACACTCAATAAAGCAATGCAGTGTGATTTACCAATTCAAAGAAGCATGGACAAATGAAACCACATCATGGACCTGGCCTTCATTCCCCTAAACCTTGGTTAGTTCATTAGCACTTGAAGCATTGCAAATTGCATGAAAGCAAAATAAACCAACCTAAATCCACAAGTAAAAAAAGCCAAATATTAGGCTAATCAGTGCAGGCTGCTTTCAGTGGAATAGTTATACCTCAAGTGATGGTGGCCTCTTAAATCGTTAAAGAAGTCTACTTCTGCTTTAAGCTGTGGCTCTCTGATCACTTTTGTGGACCCATACATGATTCTCCACTGCAAAGCAGAGTTTGGGGAGTAGCTTTAGATATCAGCTAGGAGCTCCTCCATGCACTTAGTCCGTTAACTATCAGGTGATAACTGCCCACATCTTGCATCAATGCAGGAATATGTGGGAAGGGAGAAAACTGCAGCCTTGTTCAAGCAGCTGAAGTTGCAGTTAATCAGTTCAAGCCAGTGCTATAAGGAAACATCTCACTGATGAAAGCGGTGCACGTTTGCATCCATCTAAGAGAAGGGAAATGCTGCGTTGAAGTATTTTGAGCACCAAAGCAGGATGAGCGGAGGCTGATCCCGACCCTCTAGACGTGGGCAAGTCAGTTGGCCGTGTGACTCGACTGCTGGGAGCAACAGCATTTGCTTACCCCACAGGCAGATTGTGAGGATTAATTAATATTTGCAAAGTGCTTTGAAGATTAAAAGTAGCATGTTAAGTACTATAAAGTATTATTAATAGTGATAACAAACTGATAATTTTGGAGTGTATGAGTCTTTTCTTAACCTTCTCTAGCAAGGCCTTTCACTGCAAACAGCTGTACAAGTAACATCACTACTGCCAGAGTGCCTGATCCCCTGTTTTCCAAAGCACTGGGGTTATGCTGATTAAGGAAGGCACTAAGTGAGTACAAAACACATTCCATTTCACCTTTAAAATAAGCTATGCTATGTTTTAAAACATGGTGTGACACAGTATACATGCTGTGACACAGTATACTTTTAATGTACCAAGCTAATGTGCTGGGATGATTCTAACTGTTAAATGTGTTAGAGTAAAACAGCTTTGGAAAGATTCTGGCCCTTGCGATGGGAGCATGTGTTTTGCTCCCTCTCAGCTCTGAATGCATCCCCAAAGCTGCTTTGCTCCGCTCTTCAAGAGTTCCTACTTCTTCCTGCTTGCCTGCTCCTGCTGCCCTCACCCCGCCATGCCACAGTGCCTTGCATGGCCAGGCACCAGGCAAACACTTGCTCTAAGAGCTTCACCAAACTTCAAGTCTCTCGTTGAAGTGTGTGTTGTCTGCACTGAACAGGGAGAAGTGCTTTGATTCTTGGCAATCTCCCTCTGTGTGCAGCCCCATGGGGGAAGGTCGAGGGCAAGAAGCAGTGATGTGTAGAGTATAAGACTGGCTGTTGCCAGTAACAGCTCCTACCGTTACCCATTTGGATTTTACGCCAAGAAAATCAGGCACCAGTGTCAGCTGCAGTCAAGAGGAAGTCTGTCAATGTATTTAATTTGAAACAAGAACTAGTTTCAGGCTTGTATGGCCCAGGTCTTTCAGGCCAGTGTTCTGGCATCATGAAAAATGCTTTTCCTCTTGAAAACTTGGAGATCTAAGAATTTTGTCTGGAGTGTAAACAGTAGGACTCTCATGAAGAGTAAAATTTATTTCTTAGCTTGATGGGGTCAAGTAACTCTAACTGGGATTAGCTAATGTTTCACAGAACCTGATGTTTTTGTGGCTAGGGAATCCCTCCGGGAAGGAGGATATCCACGTTTGATGAAAAGCTCCTAATAAAAATAGATACTGCTTCTGAGATTATCAAAGGAAAATGGAAAGTAATGAAAATTAAAAGTGCAGCTCTGGAATCTTGTAAAATCCTGACAAGACAGGGATCTGAAACTCACTGTCTGTGATTTTTTTCCTTTATTCTGCCCCATCTCCCTTCAGTCCTGCACACACAACCCCTGCTGAATCCCTGCTGAAAACAGGATGAGAAAGTTGGGGCTGTTCAGCCTAGAGAAGAGAATCTGCATGGAGACCTCAGAGCAGCTTCCATTATCTGAAGGGGGCTACAAGGATGCTGGGGAGGGACTCTTCATTAGGGACTGTAGTGACAGGACAAGGGGTAACGAGTTATAACTTAAACAGGGGAAGTTTAGATTGGATATAAGGAAGAAGTTCTTTACTGTAAGGGTGGTGAGGCATTGGAATGGGTTGCCCAAGGATGCTGTGAATGCTCCATCCCTGGCGGTGTTCAAGGCCAGGGTGGACAGAGCCTTGGGGGGACCTGGTTTAGTGTGAGGTGTCCCTGCCCATGGCAGGGGGTTTGAACTCGATGATCTTAAGGTCCTTGCCAACCCAAACCATTCTATGATTCTATGTCTCAGCAGCTCCACCTCTAGCTCTCCCCGACATCCCCAAAGGAAATAAAACCAAAAGAAGAAACCAAAAAGACCAGCCATCAGGCAGGGGTAACTTACCAAATCCCAAACTTAATCACTGAAGACAGGAATCACCAGTAAAACAAAGGATAAGCTCTAAGATACCAAATAAAGCAGTCCTATTCCCTTAATCTCTTTCCAAATTATGAAGTGAAGAGCTTCCAAAGAAGCAGGACTTTTAAGAAAGGGGAAAGACTTGTGGCTTTGACAATTTGTTTGTGGTCAGAAAGCAAACTCATGTTTTCAGTGATATTCATGACTTTTGCATGAGCAAAACAGGAGACAGCAAAATGAAAGTAGAAATAAGAAAGTATGTGCTGGAGAAGGGGAAAAGACTTTTCTCAGTGCTAAAAATACATATTTGTAACTGTTTGCTTCCCACTTTGCAGCAGTTAAACTTTTCACTCCATGAAAGACTGGAAATAGGAATTTCTGATTGTTTCTACTGTGTCCCTTTTCTGTTCTCCTGGACCATTCTTTGTGCAGCCTTTATTACGAAACTTGCGTGCTAAAGGCACCATACTTGGCACTATCCTTTTTTATGGGGCTGTCCCAAGATAACCTCTACCATACTTGATACTGGTTTCTAAAAGCAGACTGGCTAGTTGAACAAATGGGGAAGAACTCATAATGTCAAAGTACAGGTCAGAGCAGTGATTTTATTACTATCTGGTGTACAACAGTGATACAAAATGTAACTGTCCAAAATGTGGAATTTGATCACTCTTTTTGGTTCATTGCTGATGCACTCTGATACCTGAAGCTCTAGCAAGGACACTGCTCAGGTTTTCTCTTTTCTTTTTCCCCTGCTTTTTTCCCCCCAGGTTGCTTTAATCTGTAATATCAGCAATAATCACTGTGGTATTGTTGCCTAGGCATTCTTGAAGAGCTAGAAGTGGACTGTAATTGAGGAGTTCATTACCAAGATCAGTTGGCTCCTTGATTACAGTGGCAAGGTGAAATATATCCTCACCAAAAAGCAACTGCGAAACCTTTAGAGAAGTCACCCACTTTTCACTCTTTTTCATTAGGACCCCGACAAGCTTGTCAGCAAAATTAAAGGTATGTCATTCACATCGTGCATGCATTGCAAAGGACTATAAACCTGCCAACCTCTTTGATGAAATAAAAGGGTTTTATTTATGATTCATGTAGGAATATGAGGTTATTTTTATTCTGTCAGTACCCTAATAATCAGACAAGAGCTCGGGAAATGAGAAGGCAAACTGACAGGGAAGGTTCTGATAAAGGGGAACCCTCTAGGGTGTTTTGCCCCTGTTGTAATCTCCTCTGTTTTAGTGTGAAGTTATAAGCATGGTATAGCATGATCTTGCAACTAGCTTGGCTCACAGGAACAGAGAGTAACTACATAGCAGCACTTGAGGACAAGAAAAAGGTAATACTTCTACCAAAGAGGCCTGTGTTGCTGCAGTGAAGTGAACAGGAGCTTCCCATCTGGTCTTCCAAGAGCATAGTGAGTTGTAACAATACCCTTCTTTTCTACTTCCTTTCCTACTGGGCAACATAAGTGATCTTTAACAACAAAAAGGGAATACTGGAAACCTTACACAGAGCCATTGCAAATTTGTTGCCTATTTGTTTTACACTAATTTTTACAAGACCCAAAGCAGGGCGTCTTTCCAAGTGCTCCCAGTCTAGCTCAACATGAGATACAGCAGCACAGTAAAGGGAGGATGGGGAAGCAGCTCCCTTCACAGTCCCTGGTCAGCATTTACACTATCACAGTAGCTAGGTAGCAGGCTACATTTCAAGTCTTCCCCTTGGTGTTTCCAATGTCTTGGCAGCTTGAAGCTGCTTTAGTTCTGTCCCAGCTCAGCAAAGCTTCTGGAAGTGTATTTTGTGCTTTTTGAAGCTGCCATTCATACCACAAGCACAACCATGATTACAGAAACACTCCTTGTGAGTAAAAAAGGTATCACTGTATTAGCTGGCTGGCCTTAAGTATGGTAGTTTGCTGAACAGTGGTGTGCTGGCAGGAAAACACAGCCTAGCAAAATATATGCAGGATGAAATGAAACAAAGTTCACTGGAGGAAAGAAAATAATACTAATCCTTCATTCAATAAGCAGTGAGTTAAGTACATTCTGCGTGTTGAAGAAATGTAAAAGCAAAGGGAAGAAAGCACACATATAAAGGTGATGTGACTGCCTTCCTCTCTAAAGACAACATATGGGGCATTTAGGTATTAATAATACCAGGAGTTATATCCAAGCTGCTAATACAAAATGCAGCCCCTGGTTTAAGGTCCCACTGAGTTTCAGGATGTTAGAATTCCTTCAAACCAGAGAATCCCCTTGAAGTAAGGGATGATGCTAACATTTTCATGGGTTGCTTAAATTATTGACTAGACTTGTAGAGGATAATAACCAGTGTTTGAGGTGGGATTATATTCACTCTTCAGTGCTGCCTTCTCTGCAGTAACTTTCCATATTCAGATTTGTGCCTCACAAACGTTTGGGAAGTTTGGATTTGGTTACATGGGGCTGGCTCTGCAAAGATGATCCAGGTATCAGAGATGCACTGAGCAGATATAGTCTGATTGTTGTACTTAAAGTTAGTCTCTGTGATCATTTCTGTGTACTCCAGAGTGACACCTTCCAGACTCTTGTTGCTTGTCCTATACCATCCTACTTATGCTAAGATTAGGGGTAATTCTTAAATGTGTTCCTTTTAATGGAAAACATAAATCACAGAGGGCCCTAGATAAATATAGAGACTGATTGCACTGCTGCCTATAATGTTTTACCTGTTCCTTTTCTTAGCCTCATAGTGCTTTCTGGGCAGTCACTCGCTTTCTTTTCCCATGGATAGATGTGGAATCACCCTTTCTTCTTGTTAGTGTGGGGTTTTTCTTGGTTTGGTTGGTTTTGAGCAGCTACAGCAAAAGGATTTATAACAATTTGAACCTCTTGATGGCAAAATCTGCTACCATTAGCAAAGAAGCTTCAGGACAGAGGCACTACTTGAAAGTATTTTCAATGCCCTCTTGAAAATTGGTTAGATGTCAGAGGCTGGAAGTAGCAGGATCCTGCTGTTTGCAGAACACTTGGTACTCGTCCTTTCTGAACAGCTAGCCAACTGGCAAGAGTTGACTGAGGTTCTGCCTACTGTATAATGTTGAAAGGACCCAGAGTAGCCTCAAGGTGTTGCTGTCCCTTTAAAAACCCTCCTTTCTTCTGTTGACTCAGTGATTTACAACAAAGCATAATTTCATTTCTCTCAGCTAATTACAAACTGCTCCTTTCCAAACTCTTGATCTTTTCACACAGCCAAAGGCACCGCTAGCAAATCAGACCCAAGATTTAGGAGGTTGCGATACTGCACCGCTATTCCCATAGCAGCCGAGTACTTCTCCTTTTACCTCTCAAGCCTGCCATTGTGCTGGAAAGTAGAGCAGGTAACTACTTCATCAGTCCAAGATTTCATTCTCGTGGAGCACGGAGGTTCATTATACTTACTTTATCAGCAGTAAGGTTTACTGCCGAATCCATGACAGATATTCATGTGAAACATGAGCAGAGAGAGAGGCATTGCATCTTTTCATTAATAAGCCCTCTTCTGGGATCCGGCATTAGTGAGATTCAGCGGATCATAGAGCACAGGGGTATCATTTTTACATGATTACTCTAAATTCTTAAACCAGAGGCTTAAGAGAGAGGCTTCTCACAAAGGCAGCTGTGGGAATTGTTAAATGATTGGCACAGCACTCACGATGGGCTGAACCACTCTGGGTACCTCCAGTCATGGGGGGTACCAGCAGGCATTTTATTACCTGCCATCAAGGGAGAAGTGGGAAAGAGGGAGTACATCAGATAGAGGAAGATGTGTTAACCCTGCAAATATCTCTCTAGTTCTGCCTCTCCTCCTGAACAGAACTCTTGCAATAATACTGATGCAGGGCTTCATCATTCTGCAAAGGCTAAGCTATTCCCTTACCGTATCTTCTTTGTGTCTAGGCTTATTTTTAACCTGTCTGATCCTACCTTCATTAGAATGGCTACTGAAATAATCCCTTTGCAACCTCCACCCCCAAATAATTAATTTTTGACAGAGCAGAGGGTCATATAATTCCACCAGACATAATACTTCTGAGATGTATTGTCTACACATAAGAAACTTTGGGTGGCTCAGAGGACTGGTACAACTACTAGCTAGATTGTGAGGTTAGTGACATTAACAGAGAAAGGCATCTGTGGATTGTAGAGATTTACATTGTCTTCTTGATATCCCTACATGTTTCTTCTGTGATTTCATGTAATTCCATCCACACTATTGCCATGCACTCCCTCTGTCCTGGCTGCTCAGTCCTGTCCTGCCAAGCTGTGTGCAAACCAAAGCCAGAAAGTTGGTGTGGCTGAAAGCAAAACTCTTTTTGTTCCTCCTTGGATTGGTTTTCAGACAAAGCCAGTAGGAACCGAAGGAACTGGGCTGCTTCAGCCAGAAGTGTTGGCTGAGCTATGGCTTCCAGTCCCCATTTAGAAAATGGAGATAACAGTAATGCCTTATTTCTTTACTTCTCATTTTAAAGAGAACATTGTTAGCATTTAATACATTTGTTTGCATTTGTCCATAGAGCTAGATCACAGAGCAGGGAGTAAATCTATGTGAACTGTGGACAGCCTGGGTAGGGGGATATGCAAGAAACCAAATGCTCATTCACCAAGAAGCACTTTCAGTGGGAAATGAACTTGACAATCAACATAGTGAGTGAAAAGCATGATGCTGAACTGCAAACCATGACTGGTCTATAAAGTCTGGTAGGCAGCAACTGCCAGAATCTTCCCAAGGTATCATCGCTCTGAGCTGCAAAGGTGATCACTGCTCCGTTTGCGTTTTGTTGGTGAATGTTATCAGCAAAATCCTTCCTGAACTATGTCCCCAACATGTTGAAGTCCAGCTTCCCAGTCAGCCTGATCCTGATTGGTGATAGCTAGAGATTGGTTTAAGCTCTGAAGTTTAAAATAGAGAAGAAGAAGAGAGAGGAGGTGAAGGAAAAGGAGAAGACCACAATAGACCTATGAAACAGCCATAATGGAGATTTCTGAAGTATCCTGCCTAGTAACAAGTGATAGGACAAGAGAAAACAGCCTCAAGCTGCACCAGGGGAGGTTTAGGTGGAACTGAGGAACAATTCCTTCCCCAAAGGGTGCTCAGGCATTGGAACAGGCTGCCCAGGGCAGTGCTGGAGTCACCGTCCCTAGAAGTGTTCACAAACGGTAGATGAGGCCCTCAGTGCCATGGGTTAGTGGTAGCCTTGGCAGTGTTGGGCAATGGTTGGACTTGATGAGCTTAAAGGTCTTTTCCAACCTGGTTGATTCTTTGTTTCTGTCATTCTATGATAAACTACTATAAGTCTTGGTGTAAATCCATCCATTTTCAGGTCCTTTTAGGCAGAGTTGTTCCTCTTTGAGAAGACTCTTTTCAATCCATCCCTTTCTACAAGTCCGAAAAGAAAAACAAGAACCAGGAAGGTGAGGTCGTGTGGGGGGCTGAATAATCCAGATCAAACAGCAACGAACACCCGATTAGAAGCCAACACATTTCTCTTTTCACTATCTGTGCAGTTGTTTGGCAGATCTAATTCGAACCAGGTGCAAGCTATAATATTTATTGCAACAATGCATCATTTTTGTCTGTTTCCAAGGTCATCCCTGTAGCCAATGGGAAGGCAGCAACCCACAGGGAGTAGAACTTAAGTCTATACGGGTAAGACGGGAATTACTTAACCCTTTATCTAATGGAACGGAATACAACATTCCACAAAGCACACAGCCAACAAAACAGAAAATCCTATGTGAAATCTTGGATGATAACAGGTTCCAGTGAAGTAAGTGACATCACCAGCTGAGCTAATAGCCAGCCTTAGGTGAAATGGAGTAGGTACAGATAAGGAATGAGAAAAACACATTTTTTTTTGCTTCTTCTCTTTCAAAGGCCTGGGTTTATGTAGAATTTGCTGCAGTAGGAGGCCGTGATTGCATGTTATCTAGCGCCTACCGTACAGTTGGGTCTCATATGCTGCGTTTGGCTGAGCTTTGGCAACCTATTTCTTTGGCTAGGGCTGTCTCCAGAGGTATGAGGCTGCAGATGCACCTGTACAGAGGCACCAAGGCACTGCCTTTGGAGCTGCCGCTTGAGCCTGCCAGGGCTGTCAAGCGAGAGGAAGTTGTTGATCCTTCCTGCCCCTTGAGACAGCAAATTCAGAGAGACAAGGTCCATGTGCTGCTATCCATCTAAGGGTAAGTGTCCCAGACATGATTTCATCTGATCCCAAAGTGGTTCTGTTGGTTAACAGTGACAGTTCCCTTGCTTATGTAAAAGCCCCATTTTCAGAGCCAGCACTTAATTCCCTCTTGTGAGGTTTTTTGCAATCTTTGCATGACTTCTTTGTGCTTTTGCGATCCTTTGGCAGTGAGGATCTTCTTTTACGTGCTATTTTATTCCTTTTAAACGTGGCAAACATAAATACAAAAACAAAGCAGTGGAAATGTGGGAAATTGTGGGATTTTTTGCCTTTTTGCAAAAGCCACGAGAAGTTGCCAATATTTCTGCAGACGGAAACTATTTTTTCCGCCTTCAAATCATCACACAACATAAAATCTGTGGGTATTTGTGTATCCTTGGATAGATGCTAAAGGTAACAAGGAAATGCAGACTCTCCCTTAAGAATTTACACACTGTGGGTCCTTGCTTGTTCTTTTAGCAGCCACAGCTCCCTGAAAGGCACTTCAGTGTCTAGTTGTCACAGTTGCCCAGATTAATTGTCCTATGACTGTAATCAATTACTAATGTTCTGTGTGATCTCAGGATCCATTCTTAAAAGAGTATCATCTGTCCATTAAATTCAAAGGTAAAATAATCCAAGCACACAATATTGATGGATTTGGAATCAAACTCTGACTGAACACTTAGAGACAGGTCCTGCAGTTATTTTTGAGCAGCACAACAGAGTATGTTTAGAGAGGATCCCTTCTCCCCAACACCCCTAGCAATGTCCCAGCACTAAATTCTTAGGAAGTTCAGACCTAGTTGGAAACGTTCCCAGTGCAGTGGTGGAACCACCATCCCTGGAAGTGTTCAAAACCTGTGTAGATGAGGCCCTCAGTGCCATGGGTTAGTGGTGGCCTTGGCAGTGCTGTGAAACAGTTGGACTTGATGATCTTAAAGGTGTCACCTTCCTAAAACATAGCCACTATCTTTCTGAAGTACTGCCAAGATGTTCGGCACAGTTGCCAGTCTGAATTATA
>JANHGB010035870.1:0-18662 GCA_026283785.1 Coracopsis vasa | reverse complement strand
CTTAAACAGGGGAAGTTTAGATTGGATATAAGGAGGAAGTTCTTTACTGTAAGGGTGGTGAGGCACTGGAATGGGTTCCAAGGAAGTTGTGAATGCTCCATCCCTGGCAGTGCTCAAGGCCAGGCTGGAAATAGCCTTGGGTGACATGGTCTAATGCCAGGAATCCCTGCCCATGGCAGTGGGGGGTGGAACTAGGTGATCTTAAGGTCCTTTCCAACGCAAACCATTCTGCGATTCTATGATATTTTCAGTAAATAAAGTGGATTTTCACTTACTGGTTAGGAGTATATAATTCTGAGTTTTCAGGAAGCTTCCCTGGCCTACAGCTTTATTCAGGGAGAACTCAGCCTCAGCTCAAAGCCATTAGTAACTGTATAGGGTATATAATGCCCTAGATGATAGTAGCATTAACTTAAGTGATTAAACCTGATTTTCAATACCTACACAAAACATTTCACAAGATTGTGACTCGGAAGGAAGCAATTTTCTTCAGCTATTGTTTGTCATGTGACTGCAGAACACTAAGTCTCACACCTGTTAAAACTGGCTTCTAATTAATCTTTTACCTCCAAAGTAAAACTGAACTCTTAAGTCTCAGATTCTTCTCAGATCCTTCTCAGATCCCAAATTCCAATTATATTCCTGACCCTTTAATCTCATTACTCTCAAAGGCAACACTACTTTGACTTGACCACATATAGGTTTTCATATACAGGAAGAAGTCACAGCGTTTCCCTACAAATGTACTGATGTTTCTGCTTAAACGGTGGAAGGATTTGGAGAGAGGAAAAGGCTAAATATGGGATGATCATTTTCACAAGCCAACAATTCCAGTGGTCCAAAGGAACCGTATAGTATGACCACTAAGAAAGAAGCCTTCACTCTTACAGGCTGGCAACAGGTAACTGGTTGGAGTCATTTGGGGTTTAAGTTAGGGTTGATTTATAAACACTGATAACCAAGCACAAAACATCAATTCTATAAAGATACTCTTTTGTAGGTAGATAAATGCCTAAGTTTCAAGCAAGTAAGTTAAAATTCATTAATGAATAGGTTAAATCACAGACTACTTACAGAATCTATTTAAATTCACATCTCAAGAGTAGAAGAGCAAAACCAATAAACTATAAATTAATATTCAATTAAAGATCTCATTTATTTTTAAAAATCAGTATTAAGCAGCCTGCAGGTCAAACCAACAGAGTGCACTTTCCTCACACATCCATACTCACCTTTTCTCTTCGAGAGCAGCAATATTCTATCCAGTTCAAATATATCATACAGAAACTCTCTCTTGAGATCCCTGCTAGACGGTGGTCATAATCCTCATCAATATTGGGGTTAAATGTTGGGTCTACATCAACGTAATTGCGGTCTGTGCACAACCGTAGTCCTTCCTGCATTGTCTCATTAGCTAACCATTCCTCTAGTTTGGGGGATGTTGTGACATAATAGATGATTCCCTGAAACAGCAGTAGTTAAAATTATGAGTCAGTATTGCAATAAAGTAAGAGCCAGCAATTTCAATTGTTTTAACTCATTTGCATTATTCTCGCGGTGATGATCAAACCTGATACACAGTAGCATTTATTTAGCTCACAGATGCAGCATATTTACACAGAAAACAATACAGGTTTTCATATAGACATATTAAAAGACTTGAGATTTCTGAAGCATGCACTGAAGGAATAAGGAAAAAAGGATGGGACAGGATTCTCATTGTAATTTTGCAGAAAAACAAATACAGAGGAATTTTTATCTACTTAACATGGAGCCTTAGACATTGAATTTCTAAATAATCCAAAGGCTAAGTAAACGACAAGACAGTTTTAACATCCTCATGCTTGGGGAGAGTGGAGAAAGAATGAGAACACAACTTCTGTGTAAGTATGTATCTCGGAAACATTTCAAACTGAAAATTTTCAGCTCTCAAAGAGGGCAGCTTATGAAAGATCTCAATTAGTCAACTGATTATCTGAAGGGATCTGAGGCCTGGAATCCTCTTACAATTCTGGGACAGGGATTTTTTGTGTTTAAAAAAAAAGAAAGAAAAAATTGTTTTGGACAGTTTTTAAAGGCCAAAGTAGCTTGGCTTTCTCCAGGAAAAACCACACTAGTTAACTTCTCTTAACTATTTACAACACAGCTATTATGTTTGGGTAACAGCTTTTAAGTTACTACTGCAGCTTCAGCTAGAAAGACTATAGGGTCATTGTCCTGCTCATGCACCAGAGTATCAAGTAATCATCAGTACAGCAGACTCTGCTCTCGTTTGGTGAAGGTATTCATACATCTGTAATAGGTATCACATTCTGTGATCCTTATATGAAAGGCATTAGAAGTTCAAGACATTAAGCAGTTTTCAGGTATAATCCAGCCTACTTTCCCCAAGGGCTGTACTGATCTGAATCATACCTTCACATAATAAGTGGTGAGAATTTTCCGGAGATCAAAGACTTGAAGCATGGAAGCCGCGCTGTTGTCTGTGATGCTGTAACCCTCCAGAACATACTTTGTCACAAGCACTTCCCAAGCCAGCCAACGCTGCCCAAAGGCAGCATTAAAGGAAAGCATGTGAGGAAGGTGGCCAGGTTCACAGCAGCAAAAACCTTCATCTTCCTCTACACCTTCAGTGATGGCCTCTACTTCTCGCTGCTGGCAATAAGTCCCTTAGGAGAAAGCAGAGAAAGAAGAAAGAGTTGAACACTTCATATGATTGACTTAATGTTGACATGTGTTTGAAAGTGTTTAAAATACCACCCCTCTCCGATTATGTTTCTGTAGCACCAAGTGATCTGCCATTAAACACAAGATTTGGATAGCTTGCTTAATCACTCTAGGATCACATTTTTGTTAGGTGTATCTAAGAATAAGTTACAGTAGCCATGTTGCACTAAAACTGAAAGAGAGACTTAGCATCAACTCTGCTAGAGCAAGCTAGTTTTCCCCTCACAAAAGACACCGGCATGAAGCAGCCCTACAGCCCCTTTTCAAAGCAATTTCTTTTCAGGATGGAACTGGATATAAGTTTTCAAAGCAGAATTCCACTTTTTAATACAGACAGCTAAGGAAAGAGTGTAACACTCACCTCTGAATTCAAGCCCCCTCAGCTGGAAGGTGACCAAGCCATTTCCTATCTCTATAAGGTGTACTAGTGCATTGAGGTAGTCAGAGGCTAGGATGAAGCAGTCCCCAGTACTATAGTTTCCCCACCGACCCAACAACAAGTCTCCACACAGGCTGTGCTGAAGGGAACGGGTTAAATGTTCATAGAAGATTGAATTCAGGTTGTTATCATCTGAACCTGCAGGAAGATTGGATGTGGGTTATTATCTGAACCTGCAGAAGAACATCAACCTTGAATGTAAGGTATCACTTCACATTCCATCCTACACTTTTCTTAACATTGTTTCAAGGTCATTCTCTACACACACAATCCCCTTAAGGGACAACTCCAAGTGAATGCTAAGTGACATTTAGTATTTTTGACCAGTTTTTTCCCCTTAGTAACTCCTCCATTTTCCAAATTACCCCTCCAGTTCCACTCATGCATCTCCCATCAATCTATTCCACACAAAGGGCAAAAGCAAATGAGCACAAGTATCTCGGTAATGACTGTACTGGACTCATCATTATCTGAGGGGGAGTCTCAGATAATGTTCACCTTTTTAAAATCACTTAAGACTAAAAAACAAAACAGCTTAATGCAGATGATTGTAAGTAAAGCAGTAAAGCACAGACACAAATGTAAGGGGGAAACAAGAAAAAGTTATAGGAGTATCTAATGAATAAAGCAAGACTGAGATGATGGAGGAGAAAATAATAGACAGAAAGGTTGGGCACAGTTGAAGAAGATCAAAGGCAAACTGATCACGAATTCTATAAAGACCCTATAACACCATCCCTCCTCCTTCCCCCTGCCAAAAAAAAAACCAACCCAAAACCCCACCACAACTGCTTTACCCCAAAAAACCCCACCCAAACCACAGAAAACCCATCAGACTAGGAAAGGCACCTGGATTTCGATCAAGCTGTGAAGCCAGTCTTGTGTTTGAGTGGTCCACACGCTTTGTACTGAAAAATCATAAAATAAAGCATACTTAACACAAACTGTATTACTGCAAGAAAATCTAAGGGAAGAAATAACTAACAGAATAAAAACTGCTAAAAAATAGTCTCACTGAAAGTTTCAAAAAGTTGTTTAAAATTATTTTATATGCAAATGTGTTGCTCTTCTCATATGTAGAAGTATATTCTGCTCTACGATCCAATACCTACTGAAGTTTGCCCACAGTAGGTAACCATAGAATAATATTTAGCTTTAGATATAATAAATATATGTATTTTCTTAGATAAATATCATAAAGCTTCAGATGTGACAAACTTAAAAAAAAATTAAAGCAGCACAGCTGACATTCCAGTAGGCTTTACTGAAATGGCAATTTTCAGAAAGTTATTTCATTGGCTGAAGTTACAACTTTAACTCTTTAAAGTAATACTGGGAACACTGTATTTAAACTGTTCCAGTGTTAGTATAGAAAAAAAGTAATAAAGCAGCAAACCCAAAGAATTCTCCATAAATACCAGAACTATCCACTCATCTTGCCCTATGCTGTTTAACATTTTACTGGTCTGATCTTCAACAATATTGGACTGCAGACAAATAAACTACAGGAAGGTATAATCTGACATGAAAAATCTTTTACTACTGATCCCACCTTGATCAAAGATGATCTACTTTAAAGATTTTTATATTGCAGTTAGCCAGTTTTAGTTGTGAAATGAGCAATAATGAACATAGGTCAAATACAGTTATGAACTGCCCCTCAAAACCTTATTGTACATAAATTCACTTTTTTTTTACTCAAGAAGCTAACGTTATTAAGTATAAAAGACAGCTGCTACAGCATTTCAGAAGCAAGTTCATTGAAAACTCTCAGTACTATAAACTGGGAAAACAAAGCAGCACTTGGAGAGGTAAAAAGTAAAAAAGGCAAACACAGGGCAACCCACCCCTCAAACCAAACCACCAACAACCCCCCAAAACCAATACATTTGTACAGAAAAACAAAAGGACAAACTTTAAGGTTTTATTTCACCTACTTGTAGTCTCTTTCCCAGAATTTGACAGGTCTGGCATATGAAGTGATGAATATTGCACTTCCCAGAAAAGGATTCAGTGGAGTAGAGAAGAAAGCTGACACAGCTGCTTGGACAAACAACATTGCAGAATCTGTAGGATAACAGAATTAAGGAAAGCAAAGCAACAACTACTGTTGTTCAAGCTCCTGTGATAGTATCCGAAATAGACAGCAACACCAATTAAGACCAAAACAGTATCTCTAGAATTTTTACACAAAGCATCTTTACAGTGTCTCCAGCAATAAGGGGAATATTTTGGCTTTAAACATAGAGACAGGTGAAAATTTGGCAGTAGACACTGTGGTCATTCTTTTCCTCAAAATTGTACAGAGAATCCTCTCTCAACACTCCATTCAAACCAGTCTACAGAAGCATTGTAGCAAGGCAGAAAGCATGAACAGTTTTTTATGAATACTCACTAGACAAACCTGTTCCTTCAGTAGCTTTAGCCCATAACATACAATTCATTATAATGCAACATTCAGGAGTTATAATACATGACTTCAGGAAAAAGTCTACATTTTCAAAGGATACGTGGCACAGCAAAGGGCTGGGCAAAAGCATGGAAAGCAGATCCCCATGTGATCTGCCAGGGAGCAATGTAGGTATATACAAACCTCAATTTATAAAAGAGTTCCCAAAGCTACAGGGGAAAAAAAAGAAGAAAAGAGAGAATAATTTAGTGATTTGGCTAAGAATCAACATGCTTTGCAGTACACGAATATCCTGAGGATTTTACTGGTCACCCTGAAATTCTTACTGGTCTACCAGAAACCTTGAGACTTACAAAACCAATGTAATAATAAAACAAGTATCTTTAATATGCAATTCATTGCTCTACTACCAGAAATTGATGAGATGTTTAGAAGGTCACATCTGCTTCCTCAAGCAAACACAAGTGCTTTGGGAAGAGATGTCTTAGCTGTTTCATAGCATATTGGTGACAGTACCAATAGGACTGATGATCTGGAAGTTTACCTATCAGTTAGGGCTATCTTATTTCCCCTTTTGGGTGACCTGAAATACCTAGAAAGAGAGAGTTAAAGTTACCTTGCTGAAGAGTATGGACATGAAGAAGAGATCTAGCAGCATGGTCTCAGTAAAACTTTTGTAATCAAAAGTAAAGAACAGCACTGTGAAAATAACAGTGACATACTGGCACGTTGGGCTACTGAATGATGAACGCAGTAACTTCAAGCCAGCTATTGTGATCATTAAAGCACCCAACCTGTATAAGAAATTCACACAAAACAGTTACTTATCTCCCGTCCAAAAGGGCTTTAAAGACCACCTAAATTGTTACTGTCATGCATTGCCAATCTCTTCAAACTCAAGCTTTAGATTTATGTTTGCTTTTGGAGTTTTGCAGGGCAGTGGCAGGGTGGGGTTTAATTTGTCAGTTACTATCCTAATCTTTCTAACAGTATTCTCAAACCAGTGTTCATGGATTAGCATTATTTATAAGTCTCGCTAAATCAGGAGGCAAAATATTCTTGTACTCTGAACAGAAAATCTGGTTTTTAATTTAGGTTATGAATATTGAGATGTAAAAATGCCATCACTGCTACAGATTAATCAGCAAGAGGATGTTAATGAACACCGGATTATCATTGTTTCCTCATGACTATACTGCTCTAGCTTATATTGGCGGAACCACAACTTAATGATAAACTTAGTAATATTTTTTTCAGAGATAGTAACTGACAGATTAAAGGGTTACAAAATAATGTTAATGTAATGGCAACATTCCTTCCAAAGGTATTGAAGTGACAAGAGTAATGAATCCAAAGCAAGAACTTAATAGATCCAGGGATTATTAAACTTAAGATCAAAATAAAAAACAGCACAAAACACCCCAAAACAACCCCACACTCAAAGAATCTCCTCCCTCCCCCCTGATACTCCATTTTCTGTCAAGATTTATTTTCTCTACAATACTTCTGTTCTTAATCAATAGAACTTCAAACACAAAAAGAGCTACTTGGTCTCTGTTCTTGGAGGCGAAAAATGCAGGAATTATTACTGAACTCTCATTTGCTGAGACAGTCACCATACTTGGGGGATTATAACTAAGGCTCAATTTAAGAGACAGTATGCAATTCCATCTGGATACAGATTATACTCAGAGGCCACAAGGCCTGGGGAGTTTCTTGATGAGAGCAGAAACCTGTAGAGGGGCTGCAAACTGGCATACCAACTCAGGAAACATTACGCAGGTCATAAATTTGCATCTGACAGAATACCAGAACATATTGTTGCTATCTTGATCTTGAAGTCTCGATATCACAGATTCTGAAGATCAATCAGGAAATTCTGATACCACACTACTAGATAATTCTGCAATCTACAATCTTTATAGTACATGCTATGAATTGGGTTCCTAGTTTAAGACTGTAATACTCCATTCGATTTAAATCAGCAAAGTGACTTGGTTCTATAAGAGCTTTCAAATAAAGAAAAATTTTATTTGCTACCTTAGTTTAAAGGCAATAGTATTAACTGTCTCCACACTGAGGCCAGAACTCACTATTTCCCACCACAGAAGACATACTCAGATTACTTGATAGCCTTTTCTACTTACTCAGTATCCAGTTTCTTTGGACTAGCAATATTCTTAGCGCTGCTACTAAGCTCATTGAGGACTATCAGTGGATAGATAATATTCTTCTCTATGAAAAGGAGCCAAATATGAAGTTTCTCAAACCACATAACATGTGCAGCACCTATCAAGATATATTAAAAAGAAGTCAGATTGCACTGTCAAATCCAACTTAGCTAGCAGAATAAAGATTCTTGATCCAAGTGATTTGTGGAGCCAAACGCTAACTGTATTTTCATACTGGACTTGCCTAAATTTATCTAAACAAATAAAGAGAAGCTCTTATTAAGCCACTGTTGGCAGCCCCAGCAGCGTTTTTGCACTGTTACACACCTATACAAAACATATTACAGTTTGCAAGCTACCTGCTTTCTGCACACGGCAGGAACAAACCAAGCTGTCACCTCTTCAATAATTTCAACATTGATATTGATGAAGCTACTTGACATTATGCATTCTGTCATGCAAAAGGATGTTTTCCAACCATATTCAAACCAAAAGATTTCTGGTTTATGACTACAATATAAAAGAGTACATGTAACCTGCCAACACAGATGTCTGAAACAACAGAACTTCTTTTAAACTTCCGCAGCAATTACAAAATATATAACAGGATTGCCATATTTCACAGTAATGCAAATGTAGATTATGGTAAAGTTGATTTTACAAAGTGGAACAGACACATGCCAACTGCACGTGCCTAGATGAGCCACAGCAAAAACTGAAGTTCCTTTTCTATGCCAGATGCCATAAGGACTATTAGTCATTGACACAGCATAAATTCTCTAAGCTGCAGGGATCAAACTGGGAAATGCTACAAACTTATACTTAACATTACTGGATAGGACTTTCAACTTTCCTGAAAACACTGCTACATATGGAAATACTGAAGTCAAGTATCAGCAGAAGTGCACCAACTGCAGCTTCTATAGTTTAATAGATTAAAAAAAAAACCCAAAAACCTAACGCATACAATTATACTATTGCACTTTTCATTTCTTCCTCCAAATAGTTTAGCATATTACGACTACTTTTGATAATTCTCTGCTTCTGGAAACAGCAGACTGTTTGCTTTCTTTTTACTACTCAATTACCTTGAAAACTAACTGAAGAGAAAAATCAAAAGTGGCTTCAGTTGTTTCTAAGCCATTTCTGATAGAAACTTTTTCTGTCTGCTGTTAACAGTAAAACATCACAACAGTGGAGACACTGCAATCTACTGCTACATTTAGCCATACTGGAAAGCTGATCAGCACTATAACTATGTATTTTCTGCAGCCTCCAAGGAAAGATTTCATGGAAATGTAGAGTTTAACAGAAGGTGCAAGTAAGTCTCTATGCAGATCAATTGGATCTGCAAGAATGAACCCTTTGTGTGCTTTTCAATTAGTACGCAACTTGCGCTACTTTCTGTTGTTAAAAAATAGCATTAAGAATCAAATGCACACAAAGATCAGATCTCCAACAGCATTCACCATACCTAAACCTCAAAACCTTATGATCTTGAAGAAATACCTACTGAAAAACACTCTACCTTCATGAAGATTAAGGCAATCATTAGCACAAGCTTTGCAACTTAAGATTTTGAAGACTGTGCTTTAATGGAACTGCTCTGAGACAATGTTAGCACATCTAATATATTATCAACATCAGTTAAGAGATACATAAAATATCATGGAATTGAAGCACAAGAAACTAAGACATTTCTAGATTAGATGACATTAAACACTCAAGAGGTAAGAAGAATAACGAAAAGAGATTAAGAGCATCAACAGGTAACTTGAGTTGGTCAGCAACTACAGCAAGTACAAAAACATGTCATGAATTATACTTACTTCGGACTTCAAACTGATAGTATTCCTTGGTTTTCAGAAGTGGGTGAGAAAAGCAATGCCAAGGAAGTTGCTTTCGCAGTTGAGGCAGAACATAATGGGTCACAAAGCCTACCGTACCCACCAATGCATAGAGAACATAACTTAAAATAGGCTAAAAAGAAGAAATTAAGAAATTGAGGTTTGTGGTTTATAAACAAAATCACACACTAATAATGTAATACCTTTTCAAGCATCTAGGCAGGTGCTCCTGGTAATAGTAAGTTGGTAACCTATTTGCTCATGAGTAGCTGTACTACACACTTTCAAATACTTAGTGAAAATTTGTTCTCCAAGCATTTCTTGTTTGATCTTAAAGTAAAAATAGTACACCAATCTTCCTTCATAGACCATTGCTTCTGACCCATCTGCATTGCATTTTATAAATGATAAACCTATTATCCTCTAAAGGCTGAACCCAATTTACATTTTCATCTGCTGGATGAAAGGGAGCATGAGCCTAAAGAAAAACAAATCATTAATCTTCTATTCTCTTAAGAAGGTGGTGAATAAGAAGCCCCCCACCAAAACCAAACTCTTCCACAGAAACCACAAAATACTGCTGTACTAAAGTGGCATGAAGACTAAATTTCACAATTCCTAGACATCAAAATTTTCTCTAAATTTCTAGATATATCATAACAAAATTAGAACTGCATTACTTTGTTGTAAGATCCTGATTCAGAAATTCTGTGAAGCCTAAGCCTATAGAACTGGTGAAGAGCATATAGCCAAGTTTTCCAAACATGGGAGAAAGCAACATTTGGGAGGAATGCAGAAGTCCAGCCATACAACAGAAGAGGTATTTTCCTTAGAAGAAAAACTAGTACATCTGGTTAAATAGGACATTTCACCTGAAAACCTGAAGCTAAACACATATGCTTTTTAAAATTAGTTTCTTTAACTGCAGGCACCAGCAGGAGAGTAAAATCCTTCTAATACATGCAGGAAGCTTTCATTTGCCTGACAGAAAGCTATTCATAAACTCATAGTTCCATTACAGGAATACCAAAACAAGAAATTCAGTAACTGCAATGCTTTAGGCAAATGCCTTTACTTATGAGCACAGGATCTGGTCCATGTTATCATTATCACATAGGTGTCATATATACACAGAAAAGTATCTGAAGCAGTAGTATAAGCTAGACTAATAAAAAACTCAAAGGCTCACTGAAGTCCTGTAAATAACTATTCTAGAAACGCAGGACTCCCCTATTTCATAGGCTATAAACATCCACATGAACATGCAATTGCCAAGTCAAGGTTCAGGCCCTCAACATTGAAGAATCAAGCCTTCTAGACTTTTTAGTTTCATTTTTCCTTACTCCCAAATGATCCTGACATGATTTAACTGAGATAGATGAAGCAGAAGAGGACACTGTTCGTGACTAAAATAAAAATCCAGAATGCAAGAAGAAACTAGGAAAAGAGCAGAAGAGTTTCTGAGCACATAAAACAGGAACGTGAAGATGCATTTGTCACACTATATATTTAAACACCATCTAAAACTAGTCAGGGACCCCAATGCACTACCAGGAAAAGCTTTATATCACATTGGAGTATTTATATGTAGAAGACAAATGCTAGACATGATGTAACACCTTACCTGCAAAACTGTAAATACTGTACTGACGTGAATTGCAAAATAGAGTACACCAATGACTATACACACAATCAGGTCAGACTGTAATCGTTCACTCTGCAGAGCCAAAACAAAAATAATTTTAGAAAATACCAGCTTTGTGTTCATCAGATTCTTAATGCCCACCACAGTAACACTGAAAATGATTGAAGATTTTCTAATGATGCCAGTGTTAATTACTTCAAATGGAAGTTATCAGAAATTCCAGGAAACAAATCTTGCGTCTAAGAGCATTAGCTCAAATGAGTTAAGTGGAAAGATGAACACCCAAAGTGGGGCAGGAGAAGTTAATACATCCAATATATTCTCTCTCTGATTCTAGAATTCGAGGTAGTATAAGGACCCCATCCCTTACAGCACTGATGAACAAGCTGGAAGGGATAATGTAATTCCCCATTTATGATCCAAGCATTGCTAAGACTATGGGGCAACTGGGAGCTCTGGACAGCAGCTGCCTCGACAGAGCTACCACCTAGGCAGAACAAAGAGGTTAACACTTCCCCCTCCTCCTTTGCAGAAGGGTAAAGGACAGATTTGGAATAATCCTGATAAACAAGTCTGAATTTTCCATTACCCCTAAAAAACTAACACAAGCTCTTGGCAACAGGCAAAAAATAACAAAACGTATAAATGCCAGGCTCAGTCACAAGGGGGCAATACATACTTAGGGCTACTCCAACTCAGCATCTCTAGACATACTAAGCTTCTTAAGTGTTTTACTTGCTGCTCCACTGTGTTAAGAATAGTGTTTCAATATTACTTCCATAAATAGAGTGAATTTGTATTAAAAATTCCAGGTACATGCTAAAGTAATTGGAAGAGGTTACATCTGCTTCTTAAAAAAAAAACAAAACAAAACAAAACCCAAAAACCAAACCAATGCAAAACAAAAAGCCCAACCAAAACCACCCAATAATCAACCTCCAAACAAACTACAAACAAAAAAACCCCAAACCAAAACAAAAAAACAAACCCCAAAAACAAAACCTCACACCACTTTAAATCACTTTTATTTTCTGCTTCTGGATCAGCAGGCACAAAGCTCTTGCTCAGAATTACTAGACATGCTGACTTAATATAGTTTTGCCACCACTAACTTCTGCACAAAAGCAAGTACCATTTATTACCAGTGAGCTAGAAGAAAATCGTCTATGATGCTTTACTGAATTCACACTAGGGAATGCTAATTCCCATTCATTCCTCCTTTTAAATAACTTAAATTGCAATATAATATTGTTCTCTCAGTGTAGTACATTGGCTCATTGGCAGATTTAAAAGAAATGCTCTAATAGCCATTCTAAATCAACACCATGGTAACTAAGCATTGTTAGCTAAGTAAGATCCAGATTGATGCTATGCCAGCATATAGTAAATGCTTAGATTAAATAAAAAAAATAAAATTAAAATGCCTACTTACCACAGAATTTCTAAGTTTTTCAGGTAAAGGATCTTTTACTTCAGACAGAGGATCCTCAGGGTTTTTGTCTTCAGAATTAGGAAAAAATTTTGATTGCACTAAAGAGCTTAAAGACACAAAAAACAACCCACTGAAAATCATGTACTGCTCTATTTGAAGAATATTTTAGATGAATAATAGAGTCAAAACTTCTATTACAAGTTGACTACAAGAAAAAAATAATCCTGGCCTATGAGTGCTTTCACATGACTGAGCAAATCTACACAGATGAGCTTTCAATTTTATAAAAGAATTAGTTCACTGGTTGCATGCAGTGATCACCCTTACAGTTGAGCAGCCAGGTGTTGGTCAAACAGCACTTTCTCCACTACCAGTGGAGTAACTGAACACATACTGAACTTTAAGTACTTACAAAGCAAGACTCCAGTTCATAAATAACTGAAATATAACTTGGTGCAAAGTTTAGAAGTGGTCTATTTGTCAACACCAACTAGAAAACCAGCAACAACAAAAAAATCTACACCACCCTGATTAATTCATGAATTATTCATGCTGACCAAGTACTAAATTCTCAGCAGACATTCCTGGTACAAAGACCCCAGAAATTTATATTTAAGCTTTCAGAAGACCATATGCAGCAGTGCTAGCTGTACTTAAGTGTCTTACAACCCCTCAATGGGATTTTTTTCTTACAATAGCCTGTGTGGTACAGAAATATGTATTACTTCATTTCATGGACAGGAAGCTCACTATAGAATGAGACACAGATCTTCAAATGCAATATTGCAATATATTGCAATGGTTAATCATGCCACATCAGAACAGGTGAACCTGCAGGTAAAAAAAGCATCCAGCCTATAGTACTTGAAAAGTAAATAAGAACAGGTATCTAGGGACAAGAACCTCATACCAAATGAGTAAAGTCACCTGAACTAAGACTAACAGGACAAGGTTTAGTCATCAACCCAAAGATAAGAATTCTCCTTCTTGGTGAACACTCACAAATCATTAATCTCCCTGTTCACAAAAAAGGCCCCTCACTATCTACCCCAGACTACTGCTTATCAAGTTCATCCAACATGATGGCTAAATTTAAATCCAAGTTCAAGCTCTGCCTAGCCCAGGTGTGTAACTAAGCCTCTATTGGCTATTCTGTGGGAGGTGTTTTGTTTTGTTTTACACACATAATTATTAACTGAATCTCATGAGATCAATGCTCCTACTCAGAATGGCAACATGAATACATGTTTCCCCATGCTAGATGAGAATGCTCATCACTAAAACAGTTCCTTATTGTCTTACACCCAAGATGAAATTATTTGAACAAGTGCTCTGAGCACACTTTCAAGATAAAAACACAATAATGAATTAAGTGAGAGAAGCAGTTCTAAACATTGACATGGGCTTCAGCTTAAACTGCAGCTTTGTGCACTTCTTCAAATACAGAATGGGTACAGGTTGCTCAGCAGAAACACATCAGCAGAGAGATGGCACCTGACTGGCATTTTGGAGAAGATCAGCAGGCAGTCAAATCAGATTTTCTCATGTAGGTGATTTGCCAGAAGGCAAAGAAAGGTTGTCATTAGAGGAGGAACTAGGTGCAAAATTTAAGAACTTCTAACTACTGAATCAATATAATACTATTTTTGATAATGCTGCTGACTACTAGTTCAAACAGTACCAATATCTAACATTATAAATAACATTCCCTTGCAACTTGTTTCTTCCCTGGGGAAGGGACACAAACTGAGTCACTTACAAAAGTACAGAAGGGTCACTACTTTGTCTGCTGAGATGATATGATATTGCCACTAACAAACCACAAAATATGGAGAAGAGAACAGGAATATGCTGCCCATCCCAAGAATCCTGGAGATAGAAATGAAGTGTTAATAAAAAGGAGACAAAGTATACAACACTTATCTGATATACAAGAATCATGGATATCATAGTAAGAGAATGGAAAAATTAACTCAATTCCACAAAAAAATGAATCAGGCCTTTCAGTACAGAAACACTTAAATGTTTACCTAGTTAGACATATTTACCTACATCTAACTCCCTTAGGCCTACCCTATCTTGATCATTGAACAGTCATCCATTTTCATACCCCTTAGGAATAATTTTCTGCATTCCTTGAGACCACAGGTTTAGAGTTGCATTTAATCACTTAATTTTGGAAGTTACATGTTTTCACTCGGATTTTTTTTCCTAATGCACTGGATTTAGATTATACCAGGGATTTGTTTTCATGATCTATACTGGATCTGCAAAGAGGAGACAGTGATTCTTGGCTAAAGTTTATCTTGAACACGTGCTCTTAAAAGGCTAATAAGACAAACATACACACTAATGATGTTCTGCAGGTGACAGCATCACAGGAGCACTACCCCTAGCAACTTCTTACTACAACAAAATGGAAGAAAGCCAGTCAATTCTAAGTTGGAAGGCACACATGCTATAACTAATTGTGAACCAAGAGCATTTGATTATCAACACATCAGAAACCAAAGAATCAATACCACACCATTTCCAAACAGAATGGCACTTCAAGCAAGGAAAAACAGTTGGGTTTGGTTTCCCCCACCATCACATTTGCCAGCTAACTCTATCTTTCAAGATATACACACATCTTCACTTGGACACTACAAACTATTTCCTGGTTTCTTTTCAAGTAAAGATTAATTTTGAAAAGACTATTTTTTCCCAGTGCTGCAAACCAGAAATAGTCACAGAAGCCATTCTGAGACATTAACAAACCAATACAGCTATGGTAGAAACAAGCCACTGAAGTGATTTTTGGGTTTTTTTAATACTTTCCCCCCCAAGAACTAATGTAGAATCATAAACATGATGGTAAGTGTCATGGTTTTGGCCTGTTAGGGCACACACATACCATATACCTTTTAGAAGTAAAAAACTGTTTTGCTTATGCATTATATCTCCTTTATTGGCATTACAGCTGAGCAAGTCTAAAACCCTACAAAATCAGACTAATATTTCTAGTTTGCTTTCTGTATAATTAAGTATCTAAGATAATAGGAAGTAAAGAACCAACCCGAAAATTTTGCTCACCTTCAGGGCACCATAGCACAGTCCATACAACAAAGCTACTGCCACAATACTACAGATAAAACTGTAAAGTGCTGCAAGCAGGCTTGTGGTAGCTGAAAATAAAAAAGAAAAAGTAGACAGTGTTATGAAATTAGATTAGAATACAAACAGATTAGAATACAAAATACTTCAGATTAAGATATCAGCCCCCTAGTTGCGACATCCCTCTGATAGAGAAACCCCACAGCAACTACTTGTATTGTTCCCCTTTTTTTTTCCTTAAAGAAAAACCTATGTGGCCTTATATGCCTCTTTGTTTATTCAACAGCATTACTATGGAAATGGTTAACTGCAACAAAAACCAGTTGGGAAGGAAAGTACACTTTTGGACAGACTTGCTAGGACAGTAATTCTAGTTCTCAGTAATCAATCAGAAGACCTTTAGCCTCTTAAAAAAAATAATAATTAGTATTCTATGTTTAGAAGGTAGGAATAAAAAATATTTAGTGATTACACTATTGGTAACTACCCTGATCTGATGGCTGCCCTTAATCTAATGTTGTTGTCACTGAAACAAAAACACACCACTCACCATTGCCACCGAAGACATGAATATCCAGCTGTTCACAGAGATACATCACAAATGTATTCACCTGAGGCAGGAGACCAATGAAGAATACTATGGGAAAACATAGTGTAAACACTATGGAAGAAAGAAATAGTTGAAAAAGTGAGTATGAAAAATATAGCAAGGTAATGTCATCTTCAATTTAAGTTCTATGGTGTCACATACACCATCTAACATCACTGAAGGACTTCTATAACTATTTCTAAGGAAAACACCCATTATGTGCATCTGCACTCCAGTGACTCAGAACTTACTGAATGTAGAGGTTGCATAGATCAACAGTCAAAAGACTTCTTGCACTTCCCTTTTAATCACTGTAGAAACGGACACAGGCCAATTCAGGCTTTCCATTTTTATTTCACAAACATCAGCCAGGACTGCTTACAGATTAGAAGTTTTGTAAGTTCTCACTCATTGTAAACGAGTGCTTATCCAGGCCTAACTGTCTGTCTGGAGTTACAGGACTAAGGAGAAACACCAGCCACATTGACGTAAGGGAGGCCCAAGCATTTCACCCTGGGTTTTCTGCCACTAATAGTGTATGAATTTCACTTTTTTTCCCATACCACTTCTGAAAAGTTCTGATCCTAAATGACTTTTCTTTTAAATGAAAGGAATAACTGTATGAACCATTAAAACCTCTGCAAATTACAGGACTTAAGAATGCAAAGAGAAATTAATGCCACTTAATATTAATATAGACAATGCTATGTCCTAACCTGTAATAGCATTTATTTTCCATTTCAGGAATAAAATATGAAGAAATAACAAACTGTTAAGTACTTCAGATATAACTCTCTAGCAGCAGCACATTATATGTTCTAGGTTCTAAAGGATAAAAGGATCTAGCCATGAAAATAACCCTAGCAGGCAAAATCTAGTGGTTTAGGTAGGAATTCTATGACCTTATTGATTTGTAGCTTCAGTGACTAGAAGCAGCAACTAATTTTAAAGTATTCAGTAAAGAATCAGAAGCCTCAATTTTAAGTTCCTAACTTTATATCCATAGAATGGTTGGATACTAAAGGATACCACTTTAGAAATACCTACAGTGAGATAAGTAATTCTGATTTTCTTTTCCTACTCCTCAGTGAACTCAAATAACTGTAATTTAAAGACATGCAGGTTCAAGGCTTGGGAAAAACAGAGTTCTGCATCTTCCTACTGATACAAAATAGGAAACAAGACCAAGGACCAGCTACTCAGGACCTGAAGAAAATATTTTTCAGACTTCTGTAGTCAAACCTTTATCTCAAATCTTTACTTAAGGACGCCTATGTAGGAGGCAAAGTGTTCTCTCACTGAGAGGTGAAAAAGTTGTGGAGGCCTAAAGTTGAGCTATCTTGAGTTGATTGAAAACAAAATTACAAAATATATCTGGGAATAAATAATTTAGGGAGATTAGTCCAGTAGAAACCCAGTATTTCTGATGGTTTTTAAAGTCTGCAACAGATTTGCTCCCTAACAGGGACCACGTAGGTGAAACCAGATCATCATAAACATGGAACAGACTTAGAACAATAGATCAATATGTGGGACAAAATAAACTCATATGAAATTTATACCAGTCCTCACTTGTCTGTTGGCAAGGACACAGTAATTATGTTACCTAAACAAAGTTTGCCTTGCCCTGCACCTGTGTTGTTTGAGTAGCTACGCTTGGGAATGGGAAAAAAGGCAGCTGAGATTTCTACTTTGTGCTAACAAAGTATGTTTGCTAGTAGCCAGCTTGCTTTGTGATATACACACAAAGCTTTTTAAACAGTTTTACCAACATGAAGAATTGCTCCAAAAGCAAGGGCATGCATGTGTGTGCGTGGGGGTGGGGGGTGTAGGTTTCTGTTTTGATTTAAGAAGTGAGAGCTGTTCTGGCAATCCTTTTTTTTTTTTTTGTACTGGTAGAGCTGCCAAGAAATATAAAGAACCTAAGTTGGTGCAAGATACCGAAGAGGAACAGTAAAACAAAAGGATCAAAAAGCATCCAGAAGAACTAAATAGCCTTAAAAATTAATCCCAAAATGGATGCAACCTGGTGAAGATGCTAGCACATCTTTTTAAAGATGGATAAGACTTTTAAGTAGGTCACTTTCACAGTACAACACACCACCTACATATGCATGTATGTATTACCCTATGGGGATATGGATATACATTACAGCAATGACTCAAGGTGATTAAGGGAAGGGAAAAGCCTTCTGCAATTGACAAAGCATAAACAAGGGGAAATTAAGCTAGTTTTATATCTTGAGTCAAAAGTATCTGTAAGCATGCCAGTGCATAAATAGATCCATAGTATCTGTAGAAAAGCA
>JANHGB010035869.1:0-14201 GCA_026283785.1 Coracopsis vasa | reverse complement strand
GTCAGGTGTCCTGTCTCTGCTTCCTTCCAGCTTCCCCTCCTCCCTGGCAGAGCATGAGACTCAGAAAGTCCTTGGTCGGAATAATAATTACTTAGCAACAGCTAAAAACATCGGTGTTATAAGCGTTGCTCCAAGGCTGAAAATCAAAAACACAGCACTGCACCAGCTACTAAGAAGAAGAAAAATGACTGCTACCGCTGAACCCAGGACAAATTGGAACTGATATTTTAGAAAGAACAAGTGATTTAAAATTCATAAATACTAACAGGTCAAAATTGATGAGCTGTCTCACAGACATTTCTTCATTTACATATACGTATTGGAATTCAAGTATTACCATAAGAAATCTCTCCAAGATATTTTATTGAGACCATTTTTATTCTTGCAATATCATAAGCTCCATAGCTACATATTGGGATATCAAAAATGAATTATTAAAATGTAATTGATTGATTTACAGTTTACTCCACATGTTCTTTGTGTCAGTGTATTTACAAACATTAGAAGTTTACTGTGTATTTTCAGAAATAACCAAAAGCACATAGTAGTGTGTAGCAGTAGAGAGGAAACTGCATAGTAGTAGACAGGAAGAATTCTTTTTAATGTGAGTGAGGATTACCACATCCGTTGACATTTACTTTCTTTCCATAAGAATAATTTGAGGTGCCCCAACTTGTGCAACAAATAAAGAATTTTTACTTAAGCTCTGTGTACTTAATCGTGAAATGAATTATTTGTTATTCTTCAAGGCAGCAAATGTCCACGAGAAAGGTAAATTATAAGGGGCAAGTCTTTTTATAAACAATACTCTTATAAATGTTGTCATTTATGAGTTTCAGTGCCTATCCAGATTGGATTTCTGGATATTTATTATTTACAGTGAGTAATAGTTAGATATAGACTTAGAGTAATATTTATTATTTACATGTTTTTGTTGAATGCTACTACAAACAAATTTCCATCCAAGAGTTCATGAGCTGTACAGCTGGGCATTTCCATCATTGGCTTTTCCTTTTTGAAGGGTATAAATCATAACTACTTTTATAACACAGGAATCAGAAATATTATTATGAATAACCAAGATTATAGGATTGATGGTCCCTTGTACCATTTACAAGCATATACAGAGATTTACCCAATTCCGCAGAAACTACTTGAATGCTCACAAAATGGTACAAATCACCATATTTTACCAAATTAGTTTTATAAATAAGTACAGGAAATGCAAACAAACAAACAAAAAAAGTAAAACAAACAAAAAAACCCCTTATTTTTTACTCTAAGGGTGATTAAACATTGGAACAGGTTGCCCAGAGAGATTGTGGAGATTCTATCCTTGGATACATGCCAAACTTGATGGAAAACAGCCCTGAACAAGTTAGTCTTTGTGACTTTGCTTTGAGCAAGGGTTTGGACTAGATGATCTCCAGAGGTCCTTTCTGACTTAAATCATTTGATATTTCTGTCAATTTCACCATTTAACTTCCCTGAAGCTAATTTTCTCCACTATAGCACGATGAGACATAAATGTCTTAAAGAGATAATATGCTTTTTATATGTGTATTTCTTCAGACACCACAAAGGAAGTCTGGTCTGTATACTGGGACCTTGGATATCACATTACTATGAAAATGAAAATTCTCTATGAGAATGTAAACAGTGAAATATTACATTTATGGATTTTATTTCTCTCTTTTTTTTTTTCTCCTTAAACTTGAAGTATGAATTTGCAAATATGTACTTCCTTCTGTTTATGTTCTCCATAGATCATTTAAACTAAGCCAGGAAAAGGTATGTTAATATTGAGAAACAGTAGCTTCTAACAATTTTTTGTATTACAGCCTTCCAGTATCTGAAGGGGGCCTATAAGGATGCTGGGGAGAGACTCTTCATTAGGGACTGTAGTGATAGGACAAGGAGTAACAGGTTAAAACTTAAACAGGGAAAGTTCAGATTGGATATAAGGAAGAAATTCTTTACTGTAAGGATGATGAGGCACTGGAATGGGTTGCCCAGGGAAGTTGTGAATGCTCCATCCCTCGCAGTGTTCAAGGCCAGGCTGGACAGAGCCTGGGGTGACATGGTTTAGTGGGACGTGTCCCTGCCTATGGCAGGGGGGTTGGAACTAGATGATCTTAAGGTCCTTTCCTACCCTAACTATTCTATGATTCTATGATTCTTAGTTCTACGTTCATAAAATCCCATGGTAATATGGCATATAAACCATTTGCTAGATTTGGTTAGAGAAATAGGTCTGTTTCTGTGTATTGTCATGAGGAACGGCAAGTACTGTGTTGGCTCAGACTAGAGAGTATGGGCAAAGAGGAGGTGAAGTCCTACAATGCAAAAGTGCCAACAATCACAGAATTGTTGAGCTTGAGAGGAACCTCTGAAGGTCATTTGGTCCCAACCCTTCTCCTCAAGCCAGGCCAACTACAGCCAGCAGTGGCTCAGAACCATGTCCAGACTCTGAGTATCTCCAAGGATGATAAAAAGCTTGTTGGTCGCCTCACTGGGTGACTTGTGCCAGTGCTTGGTCACCCTCAGTAAAACAGCATTTCCTGATGTTCAGAGGGAGCCTCAGTTTGTGCTCATTGCCTCTTGTCCTGTCACTGAGTATCACTGGAAAGAGCCTGGCTGGCTCCTTCTCTACCGTTCCTGTCAGGTATTTATCCACATGAATAAAATCCCTGAGCCTTCTCTTCTCCAGACTGAACAGTCCCAGCTCTCTCACCCTGTCCTCACAGGATAGAGGCTCCAGTCCCTTCCTCTTCATGGCCCTCTTTTGGACTTTCTATAGTATGTCCATGTCTCTCTTGTACTGGGGAGCCCAGAACTGATGTCAGCCCTTCAGATGTCGCTAGTGCTGAGTAGAGGGCAAAGATCATCTACCTCGCCCTGCTGGCAGCATTCCTCCTACTGCAGTCCAGGATACAATTTGCTGCCTTTGTGGCAAAGGCACATGGCTGGCTAACATGCAAGTTGGTGTCCACCTAGGACCTACCTAAGCAGTCATTTCATCATAGGAGGTTATTTGACTGGTCAAGCATAACTTCCTTTCTGTGAATCCATGTGGAAATCTGTGTGAAACGCTTTGTGAATCCATGTTGCTGTGGAACAGCAGATTCACCCAGTTGCTGCATGCAGTGCAACTGTGTCTGTGGAAAGCTGTTCAGTGGTAGAATTATGAAGGAGAAAGCTGCAGAGAGACCCAGTGCTCCAATAGGTAGGAAAGATGTAAATGTAAAGCATAGTGAATTGCAGATGATAACACATAGTCTCTTGTTTAATAGGCAGTGGGAGTGAAATCCAGTTTCTCTCAGAAGCACAGGATGACCCTCAGAAACGAAAACCTGACATCAGGAAAGCCAAGTTATTGCTTGGCTGGGAACCTGTGGTACGTACAGCTGTATTATTGTTGTATGCAAAAACACAAGGTGGCAGAGGGGGATGGAGGACTACATTATTACGATACATTTTGGTCATCAGAATATCTGCTTAACACAATCTCCAGGACAGTTGTTTAAGGGGCTGCCTCTCATATGTTTCCCTGGCTCATGATTCAGGAGCTGCTGGGCAAGATTTTATGGCTTGTGCCATGCAGAAGAGCAGATTAGCATTAGCATTTGTAATATATTTAAGTAGAAAGAAAACATTGTATAGATAACCATTTTAACTTTTTCGCATGCATGGTATGAAGTGTCTGCCTTTCTGTAAGCCAGTGGAATCGTTTGAAATACGTGGTACACAGTTATGGGAGCTGATGAGTTTGCTGATGTTTTGCTGTAATCCTCATTCCTGTTTTGCTGTGGTAACATGCCTTATGGAAGGGAAAAATTGCATTTATTTAATTAAAATATTTTTTTTACATCTTTGGAGTAAGACCATTTTTAAGATTGCCTGTAACAACATTGTAACCAAAACAGTTTTGTTTGGATTGATAGGGAGAACTGTGAGCACCAGAAAAATGTTGTGGTTTTTAGATCTGTTTAAAGGGAAATATGTGAAACTCAAGCAAAACAGAAGCTAGCCAAGGAGATGACACTTATTATTATTTATTGTTTTATTCTGTTGGACTAAAGTGAACCCGAATAAGAAGCTCTTATTTTGGACTACAAGTGTCACATGTAGAGATGTTCAGGGCTTGTTCTGAATGTTGATAAGCTTGAAACATGCTCATGGTTAGCCTAACATCTCACCACCCATAATAATGTCTGTCTACCTCTAAAGCTTAGTTACCAGCCACCTGAGGTGATGTTAAGATTGTGGTGGTTCTGCACAGCTAATATGCAAGATACGCAAAATGCCCGTGGTTGCTGGTTTTTCCTTCCCCAGTGTTTTTGGTGAAGTTAACTATGTATAGCCAGGCATAGCTGATAAGACCAGGTGTCTTTGGGGAAGCAAGGTCTACTTAATCCCCAGAAAAGGTGTGACTTTCTTAGTTCCCCTTCTAGCTGGCACAGTGGTTTGTAGGCTTTTTTAGATTTACAGACAAAAATCTTTTCAGGAAACATGTGGACCTATCTAGTAAATGTAAGGCTATTAATAGAAAAAGGCAACTCCAGACCATTCTGGAAAAGGATTCATAGACACATCTGTTATAAATAGACTGTGCCTGACAGCCCAAGGACAGTGGCAAGTGTTACAATTGCAACAGGTTTAAAACAGTTAACATTTTACTTCTGACCTTCTGTGTTTGGCACAGTCAGTAACAAAACTTACTCTGAAGTAGCAGTTGCAGTGTTGGTACATCAAGGCAAGTAGTTCTTGTGCTGTTATTTTACCCTCCTGTATTGATGATGTTATCAGTGGGCATGTACAGCCTATGGCTCCTGAGAAAAGTGGGTAGTATTTCTGTTGTTCCCATATGTAAATCATAGTGTTTAAATCACAGACATAGAATATGAAGAATTGCAATTACTTGTATAGGATTTAAGGGCACCAAATGAGATACTGGATGATGATTTATATCTCTTTTTGCTGTATATCAGTGGAGCAGTGAAGAAGTAAAAACAAAAATTAAAAACAAAACCAAAAAAAACCCAAACCCCACCACCTTTATAACCAGTCTGTGAGATTCTGTGAAAGAGGATCTTCAGTCATTAATAACAGAAGGGGCTTAAATTTCTGCATGCTTGTCTCTCTTTCAGTGCATTAGGAATTGAAGGTAGAATTATGTATAAACAGACCAATCATAACCACCTGATGGAGATTTAAATTTGTTGGAGTTTTTGACTTACTATGTCAGAAAATATATCTGATGCTTAAAAGCTAACACGCATCAGCAGTGCCAAGAAGTAACCAGAATGTGGTGCTGTTAATACTTACATTGGCTGAGCATGATACTTCTAGCAGTCTTTTGATAGCTGTATTAAAAAAGATGCTATTGTGAAAAGGGCTGATGTGAACTCAGAGTGATATGATTCTCTCCTTGCTTTTGGGAACAGGTCCCACTGGAAGAAGGTTTGAATAAAGCAATTCATTACTTCCGTAAAGAACTTGAGTATCAGGCAAACAATCAGTATATTCCCAAACCGAAACCCGCAAGGATGAAAAAAGGAAGAACAAGACATAACTAAAGGCTGTTGGTTGGACAGGAAATTCCTTGCTTGACATTTGACGGATGTAATTTTTTTGTTATTTTATTTTATTTTATTTTTTTTAGTTTGAGAGACTTTGAAACACAGGTATCATGAAGAACAAACTGGAATTTCATTCTGAAGCTTGCTTTAAAGAAGTGGATGTGCCTAAAAATAACAGATATTCCCCTCCCCCTGCAAATCTTGCCTTGCACTTTTTAAATCTGTCTTTTTATGTAAAATAGAGTAGAAGCATCTTTTAGTATCTTCAAGTTTTATATCTTGCTGTGAGATCATTTTGTTGTGACTGTCCTTGACAGTTTTATTTACTGGTTTCTTTGTGAAGCTGAAGATAAACACAAACGGGATGGAAAATGCCAATTTATTTATAAAATGGGTACTATAAAATATGAGATGTTCTACTATGCATAAGAAAAAAGCTAGTGGTATTGTCAGGTGAGAGACACTGATGTCTACATATAGAGGAATTTAAAAGAATTCTGTATGAGAGCTTTATGTATTCTTTAAAGGAGAGATTTTTTTCAAAGGTTTAGTTTTAGTTGTACAATTTGAGATATTTTCATTGATTACCATGGATAAGGATATTTTGAATCACTACTGTGTTGTGCGTACTCTGGGAATAAAGTTAATGTATAATTGGTTACAGTGGTTGAATATGCTATTTTAATAAAATATTGAAACTTCTCTTTACTGGTTTCAGGGTTTCACTGTGGGCACTTCTCTAGCATTACACATCTGTGCATTCATTGTGTATTAATTAGAAAGTAAGTCTGTAAATAATTAGCTCAAAATTAGTAATTTCAGGTTTTCATTGCTTGTCTCTCAACAGATACGCAGGAAGGACTGCAGGATCTCTGTTGAAATAGATTGGCCAAAACCATCATGATTTATTCCAAATCAGGTAGTTGATAGTGATGCAGGAGTATAGGACTTTCTTTAAACTGTAGAGTCTTAACTGCAACCTCTCAATCTGAGGAAATGTTTTCATGTTAAGCAATTACTGAATCGCCAGTAAATGCTTTCAAACAAAAAAAGCCAAGCAAGCAAATAACAACCAAAAAAAAAAAACAACCCACCAACCAAAAAGATCCAGTTCCTTTTATTTTTAATAGTTCCTCTTTATTTTTAATCTAGGAGGGGGGATTGGTAGAGAGTTTCTAAAAGGTATTTTGGCTTAGTGCCACTTCAAAATCCTAAATTTTAGCAAGCAAAGTGACTTGACTTTATCTCATTGAAGTTTGATGGTTTATTAGCTTTTGAGTATCTTTAGAGTGATGGTCAAAGTGGGAGTTACCTGTAGTGCTGATGTGATGGCCTAACCTAGGGAAGACTCTACGAGCAGTGTGATGTTTAGGCCCCATTGTTCGAGCACATCATGCATCAGAGCCTCCTGGTGCTTGCAAGGCTTGGAGTCCCATCCAGTCTGTCTGGTAAAGTTCCCCAAGGACTCCAGCAATGATGGGGCTGCCGAGTTTATTTGTGTGCCCTGTCTATGCTGGGTCTGCAGCAAACCTTTCAAGACAAAACAGTTTGTTCCCTGCTTATGTGCACAAGTTTTCTTCGGTGGAAGTCTTGCAATGTAACTAAGATGGGGAGCCAAGCACCGTTTTCCTGTCTGGACTCACAGGTAGAATTTAGATATTACACATTGCCTTCATCTTTTCCACAGCTGAGCAGCTTGAGGTCTGCTTTTTTGTTTGAAGTCTTTTTCTAGGTACTACTTGATCTGGACATTTATTCCATATTAAATTGCCTGAAAAGTACACTGTGGTGTGCATACTCCAAATGTGCCTATAAACTGCCATTACTGATACACAGTGCACAAAGCACAGCCTCTCCTTATACTCAAAACCACAGCTGGATATATGTGCAAGTAGTGCCCATTTTAGTAGTTCTGTGTTGAGAATTGTTCATCAGCTCCCAGCATGGTGGCTTTAACCCTTAAGATCAAGATTATGTCTGGGAGAAGGTGCCCTTTCTCCTTATGTTTTACTCGTGCAAATCATGCCATTGGATGCCAAAGCATCTATGAAGAGGTGGTGGACAAGGGTGCAACCCTAGTCTAACATTTAGAGCAGCCATTGAGAATAAATGGGAGCTGTTTTTACTAGCTGTTACTTCCAGGGCTGTTTTTCATTTAATCTGATGACTTCTTCATTGCAAAATACATACACTGTACTGGAACAAGCATGCTTCTGGAGATGCCTTACAAAGTCTGAATGTTTGGATACTACAGATAGGAATTTAAAAGCTTTTTAGGTTACTTCACAGCCTGACTTCCTTCATAAAAAAAGCAAATTGGAGAGAGGGCAAATGGCTGATACCAGTACAACTGACCTGTGTGTGGCATGCCTCCCACTGTGCCTGAGCAGCAGGCTGTATCGATTTGCTACTGTCCTTGTACTGTTTCTAGCTTTTGTTTCAGAAGTTCGTGGTTCAGTTCACGTGTTCATTCTAAATTGTGTCTTCCAGAAACAGCAGCTGAGGCAGCTGTTGCCGCTTTTCATATCTGAAGCCAGTGGCTGGCCTTCTAGCTGATTCGAAAGGCATGAATCGTGGCTGTTAAAACAGGCTTAAGACTGAAAGTCTGGGGTAACTTCAAATTCTGTCTGGTCTGAACTGAGTCTTTGAGAAGGCAGATATTCTCTGCTCCCATCTGGGGTTATACATCTTGATAGGAGAAGGAAGTAATCATGTTTGCAGGGAGCCACAGGTAAGAAACAGTGGCTGACTTGCAAGAAGAGCCAGTTCTATTGGACAGCAGTTGAATACAGCATTGAAAGCTTGGAAACATAGGAGTTGGGAGTAAATGAAGCTGAGACATGTTCTCATTTCCATGCCAGAACACAATGTATTGTAATTGGGTTTTTTTCAGGAAATCTGAGAATTGGAATTTTCTGCTGACACCTGGGCAGGCTGGCAAGGTAAAACTAACATGACATATAAATGGATGCATTGAAGTGCCTATTTAGTCACAGTGATCTGCATGAACAGGCTGCTCAGCCGGTGTTAGATGCGTGTCCTCCTGTCTTGGTGCAGAATATGCAGTGTAGCAGAGGTCTGTGATGAAAAGGCAAGCTTGGTGCTGGCGAGTGAAATCAGCCTTCTAGATGTGTGCAGGGCATTCAGTGCTGTGGATTGCTTGAACCTCGCAAGAAGGACTACTCTTGTTGCTGGAAGTTACCACAGTGTGAGATCCACAGTTGGATTTTATGATTTTTTTTAAACCATGATGTCCTGTTGCTTTATTTCTATATGTAGGCTGCTCAGGAGCACTGTAAAACACATTGCTGGTCTACAGACAAGCTATAGTGAGGCTTGGAGACCAAATTTATTTCAAGCAGTTCCATGAATATATAGTCTAGAGAAGTCTCATGTCTATCTTTATGTTAGATTTTTTGCTGTATGGGGAAATCATGATCTGATCTGACAGTCTTCCTGTGTCTAGGGTGTTTGCGGTTCTCCTAACGTATATGGACACTGCGGGTTTCGTAGTCAGCGAGCTCATTGCCCTGTGGCATTTATGAATGTCTCTGTCATCTATTTTTTAATGCATTTCCAGGAATATAATATATTTGAAAAAACCTTCACTCCAGTCAGGGTTGGAATTGAGTTTCAAAGAAGTTGAGAGAAAGAGGCAAGGGAGAAGGGGGAAGACACACAGTTGCATAAATTCATTAGCCTTAGGGAACAGGATAACAGAGGACAAACCAGGGCTTTGATTAGTGTGATAGCTTGAGCTAGTCCCCAGTCTGACTAGTATTGAGTTAACGCTGCTTGAGGCCAAGAAGTCCTTGAAGATTGTTAGAGGCTGATCAGAGAAGACCCATCCGCGGGAAGAAGTGCTTTGTTAATAGCAGGGGAAGTGTGTACTCAGCATTGCTAGTCCATCTGCACAACCCCTCCCAGAAATCAGTGGGAATGCAGCCACCACAAATCTGTAGTTGCTCTATTGCGAATGTATCCCTGTGCTTGGATCAAAAGTGGCAGTAGAAGAGAATGCCCGATTTGCGGCTCTGACTCCTTAGAGCTACCAGGAACAGCAGCAATTGCTCTGGAGAGAAACAGCTCCTTTTGTATAGCAGGGGGTTCCTGAATGTGATGCCGTAACAGGGCAGTTTTTCTGAAATAACACTTCATATTTCTTGCAAAAAAACCCAGACTCTGGTTCTCTATTCCTTTTCCTATTCCCTTTCCCCGCTCTCACTTGCCTATCCCGTAATAACAAATGTGGCAACAACTTTTTTGTCCACCTTGTTTTGTTTCCATTTACAGGCTGGAACAAGCATCAGCTGGTTCATGCTTGCATTTTTCCCTAGTTTCTGACACGCTTCTCTGTAGGGAGGGGGATCCTCTGAATCCCTTGGCCATGCCATGGCTGAAGCAGCTGGAAGGTCCAAATCCTGAAGCCACAGGGAACTTTGGGGTGGCCTTGAGGTACTAGCAAAGCCAAGCACAGCAGTCTGGGCTCTGCCTCACTGCTAAGAAAGCTGCTTTGAGCAAGGAAACCTGCATCTTCCATGTGGGAAACAGTGATGTGATAAAATGCCCAGTCCCTCACCCTCAACATTTTTGTGTTACAAATAGGAACTTAAGGGGAATTAAGACCCTCCCCACCATGGGATGGCTGGGGATAATGATGATGCAAAGTGCTCTGTGCTGTCTTGCACAGCATAGGGGAGAGGCTGCAAGGGGCTGCACAGTTTTTGTCTGTGTTTTGGGGCAGAAAAAAATAGACAGGAAATTAACTTTGTTAATGTAGTTAGCTTAGGAGCACTCCAGCATACTGCTGAACTTTGCTTTCTAATGGTTTTCCTCCTTTTGCCCAAACCTGTGACAGCTCGTACTTGCTTTCTCTGTAACTTATTGCATGTACTTTTGCATCATCACCACTGCTGCACTTGCAGGCAGGCGCACCCCTCTGCAAGAAGGTGGGTGCCCTCTCCTCAGAAAAGAGAGATCACAGCTTTGTGAGCCTGTAAATCATGGGAAGCTGCTGGGCTGAGACAGTCTGCAGGAACAGACACAGCTTACAAAGGCCTTGGAAGAGCTGGTGTTTATTTACAGCACTTTATTCTTCCCCATACAGCAGGTCTGAATTCCCAGTCGTAAATTCTGGGAAATGATGGGAATCATCAGCATGGTTCAAATGGCACCAAATTCAGTGCATTTTTCTGCTAGGACACAAAAATGAAAGTATTCTTCTAGGAATAGGTGTTTTCCAACTGTGCAAAAGAGTGTGTGCTTGACTCAGAATGTGATATTCTGTATTTGGAATGAAGGCTTTTCTCCCACAGAAATACACCAGTTTTAAAGTGATTAAACTGGCAAGGATTCTGCTAAGAGTAAGCCCTCCAAAACCTAGGGGCAGCTGAGGTTTTGGAGCATGTAACTCCAGCGTGTATCTGTACGTGCAGAGGAGAAGTGACTAACATGTTTGTTCAGTTTGGATCCCTCAGCAAAGAGCTGTCTCCCTGGAAGCATTCCTGCAAGGAGCTGGATGTTGCTGGACTGCCTGTCCTAGACACCACTCCATCACACAATGGGGGCTTTAAGTGGAAGATTAGGAAGTACACTCAGAGTTAAGAAACAAGTGAAGTGTAAAGAATGGTGTTACCGTGATCCATGCTTTGGAATTCCGGGTAAGCTTTAGATGACAGACAGCTAAAACACCCATGCTATCCTTTCTGCCAGCTGGAGTTTGCAGTACACATTTCGTCTCTCTTTATCCTGATATTCCAGCTCCAGAAGCTGTGGAGAAGCCACCCTTTCTCACCTGCCCAATCTCTTTCCCCCACCAAGCTCCTCCTGAAGCCCCTGACAGTTGAAATCTCCCTCCTAGACTTCATGAGGACTTCACAGTAATGAGAAAGAAGCAGTAGTATGGCTGATGTTGCTGTGGTAGAAAAGCTGGTTGTATTTTGGGGTTCCAAACCCCACTAACCAACCCCCCTCTTATCCACTACTCTTCATTAACAAATGCCGAGGCTCTGATGCATTTTGGTAATGTATAGGCTTCAGTTTGAATTGGGGATAGAGGAAACTTCGTGATAGGAAATTGTGCTTGGGGACTGTGTTGGATGCTATCTGATACTAACCTCATTTTAAATAGCTGAATTTGTTATTGTATTCCATTTCGAGCTAGCCTGGAAGCTTGTAGCTCAGTGGAAAGGACACAAAGGGGAGTATTCATCAAAGATAACCTTTGGGTTATCGTGCTTGGGAGGGGTTGGGGCCACTCAGGCTAAATGCTGTGCATCTTGGCAATTGCTTCTGAAGTCAGATTCCTGCATTGAGCCCCTTCCCTGGAGAATCCTTTCCTTTCACAGGCTGTGCAGGTAGGGGAGCTCCTCCACACTGAATTAGCTTTTGTGAACATCTGTCCTTGCCCCAACAGGAACTGCAGAAGTGCCACGTAACACCAGTCTGAAGGGCTGTGTGTGGTAGGTACAGACAACAAGTGCAGCAAGGCAACACTTCAGTTGAGAGGAAGGTTTGGGTGTTTTTTCTTTTCCCCCCAAGAGTGACTGGATTTATTTGTTGGCACAGATCTGAATGAGCTGGCACATCTGAAATGCATTGGCTTACATTGTGCCAAACTAGATGATATAATGTAATTTTGTGATTGATTGCAGGAAAACGAAAGAGCCCTTTAAAAAGGAATCTGTAGTAATACTGTTGGAATGAAACATGGTGTTACAAACTCTACTAAATAATGGCAACCTCTTTATCAAAAAAGCTTTATTTCTATAACACTTTATATAAAGTGTGCTACTAAGTAACAACAATTAAAAAAGTCGTGTTGCTTTTGTCAAAGTCTGGCAGTTCCGTTGCTCTTGCTGTTTTACATGAATGGAAGGAAAGCAAGGCTGAGGGAGGAGGACTCTGCCTCACAGAGTGCAGCCGTGTAGGCACCAGCTATAGTAGGGTAAATGGCATTAGTAATCATCATAGTTGACACCTGCTCCGTGCCTGAAAGTGTGTGGATTTCGTGGACCAATCGGTGAATCTTCATCGTAGTGGTGTTGGTAGTACCCACCGTAGTATTCGTTGCGAGCACGCCCTAAGCTGGTCCAGTAGGACATGTCATCCTCAAATTTCTGCGGAAAAAAGAGAATACTTTCCTAACCTAAACTTTACAACAAAGACAGAGAAACAGAAATGGTGCAACAGGTTCATTTTGTCTTGTTCAGAAGTTCAGATCCTTTGTGTGCTTGTCAAAATGAAACCTTTAGCTCTGTAGGTTCTGTGACTTGTACCTGCCTTCTCTATGGGATTTATTAGGGCCCTAAGTGAAGGAATTGTCCTGCCCGCATGGGACTCATCCCAACACCCACTGCCCCCTGTAATGTGCTTAAACTGAGACACTCACTGAGCACCTTTAATATTTCTATTACCTTTTCCATGGTGGACAATGAAAACCTTTCAATGTTTTGCACTTAAAAATCTGGAGGTTTGGCTCCCCATTGCCCCATGCCTTAAATCAAAATGTCCCTGACTGCAGAGTGAATGCAACAGGCTTCTGCTGTATGCCTGTGATTTTTGCTCAGTTTACGTGGGTAAAAATGAAGGTACAGTGCAGCCTTCTAGCTATGGAAATGCAATAAGCAGTTCAATTCTGCTCACAGCAGCAGAGGAAAAACTGTGTGCAAAGATATCAAATACTTGCCAAGCCAAAGCCTTTCCCTCTGAATGATTCTTTGGAAATATTTTTGGCTGAGATTTGGAAAAAACGTTTTGCAAAATACACAATGGGTAAGCATGGCCCAAGTCCTTTGCTTGGAACAAACAGTCATTTCATTGTTAAAACTGTGTCTTAATACTCAAGAAAACCTACTAAGCAGATTCATTGTATCCCACAACAGGCCTCATTTCACTTTTTGAAATGCACACAGGAGCACAGAGGAGAATTTGTCTTATCTACATGATTTGTCCTTATTACTTCTTGGTATTTGCCCCCAGTCTTTAGTTTCTGATGCATAAAATCACTTTGCCTATTTTTCCTATTCCTGTTGGGGGAGGGTGCTATAGCCCTGATGTTAAAAAGTCACTTTTATCTGCATAATGCCCAGGGGATAAAACAAAAAAGTATCCTTCATTATTTCAGTCCAAGCAAAGGATTATTTTTCTAATTGTTCCAGCTTTGAAAATGAGTGCATTCATCTTCTAAGCAATCCACATAGCATGAAGGTCCAAAATGTTCTCCAGCTTGCCCGTGCCAATGCAATCTCATTAAACATATTCATGCAGCTAACGGAAGCCAAAACTTCATCGTTTATAACTATTTTTACCTCTTATTAACATAGAAATTATTCTAGATGTGAGACTGCAATAAATGCACATTTTTCACCCTATTTCAGCATCTGTTTACTAAAGCTTTGTGCAGAGCAGCAAACGCTTGATTCCACTCCAATGTTTTTACAAATTAACTGGGTTAATTATCCTTCCATATCGGAAGGGGACCTACAAGGATGCTGGGGAGGGACTCTTCATTAGGGACTGTAGTGATAGGACAAGGGGTAACGGGTTCAAACTTGAACAGGGGAAGTTTAGATTGGATATAAGGAAGAAGTTCTTTACTGTAAGGGTGGTGAGGCACTG
>JANHGB010035866.1:0-10444 GCA_026283785.1 Coracopsis vasa | reverse complement strand
ATCGCACAGACTTAGATTGAGTTGAGAATTTGGTGGTCCCTGACTGAAGTCAGCCTCAGGCACTGATAAGATATACTATTTATTTTACACATTGCTTTTTTTTTTTTTTTTGTAAAGTGAGTGATTGAAGGAAGATTAACGCTCTGTATTTTTGTGGTAGGGCTTGGCATGGTCCCTGAGGCGCCATTGCTGAATATACACAAAAGTGTGTGAAAACTTACTTTAATGTCATGAAAGAGTGATTTCCCATATCTCTCTTTGTATCGCTGTCGTATGGTCATCAGGTCAATCTCACTCCTGGCAATAAGAATCCTTATAACTGTTTTATTGTGAAACCCAAAATCCTAGAAAGAAAAGAAGATGAGAGCATACTTGGCAGCTGGACAATATGTGTTTGCCTATCTGTATATGCTCATATTAATAGCTAATACGTAAGCCAATTAGTTAAGCTATCCATAAAGAGATCCAAGAGTCTAAGCATTCAAAGGTTTTATCCTGCAGAGTTTTCACATGCTTAAATAGTATAATTCATGTTACTGGATAACAGAGATTCACCACATATCAGTGGTTTAACCACGCACTGGAACTTTTGAATTTAAACAGCTGATGAACTGTTGTCAGTAGTCTCAGGTACTCAGTTTGTAGGCAGCTGTTGTGACTGTCATTGTGCAATCCATTCAAACTATACTGAAGCCAGCAATCTAGCTCACAACTGCTGCCAAATGTGAATGCAGAGATTTTAAACCATTGATTTAGAATTTACATGGCTTGTATTCAGCTAGGTTTTTATTAACTGTGTCCAAATAAATTTTCATAATGTAACTGTGGAGAATGGGGACATCTAGTGGCAATGAATGTCGTAAGAACAGATTTAGGGTTCGGGCGACTGGCTAACAGTTTGGATCGTTTAAAGCTTAATTTGTAGTTTTATCAACAGCCATTGATTCTGAAATCTTGTTCTCAAAAAAAAAAAAAAAAAGATATGTGTTAAAAAGCTGCATATAAAGAATTCCATACATGCTTGATGGCTACATTAAATCTGTCTTATAAACCATTACGACCTATGCACTTAAAAGATTAGCCTTCACAGAGTATACTTTAATTTTACATAACATAATGCCTCATTATTTTCACTAGCGAATGAAAAAAAAAAACCAAAAAAAAGAAAATGTCTTCAGTGGCCTTTAACAGAAAGGATTTGTAGGTGTTACTTTGCATTTACTCACATTTCTTCTTCTCTCTCATTTGTTTTAGTATGTTAGCACGTACACACAAAAAGAACCTGCATATATACACTGAGTCCCAGAAGAAAGTAGGATCAATTTTGTTTATTAATTATGATTTGATTTTTAGTGATACTTTTGAAAGCTAGAGACAAAAATTGCATACTAAGAAAAGTGCACATTGAGTTCTGTACAGCAGGGGGAGATATAACCCCTAGAAAAGAAAGGTTTTCAAGTTAAAAAAAAAAAAAAAAAAAGAGGACAAAGTTACCAGACAGATACTTTTTTAAGGAATCTAAATATTTAAACTTTTACTGTTACTGTTACATCCCAACTGTTGCTTAGGCACTGCTGCTTTGAAATTTATGTGTGCACCAATAGTTTTAAAACACACAATCACACCTTAAATATTGATTGGTCTGATTTGTAAGGTCTTAAGAATAATCAACCAGACATAAAGATAGGGAAGCTAATTTGTGTGGTAGGTGAAGAAGAAAGACTACTTACATGGATTGCATTATGGAGCCTGTAAGCAAAGTAGGAAGGCTTGTCACGAACACAGAGAACTAGGAGAGAAGAGTTGCAACAGGTAAACATGGGATTATTATAAAACAATTTCTGTTTGCTTTGGGCATCAATGATATCTTGTCCAGAGATATTTTGTAATTCCTGGAAAACTTAGGGAAAAAGAAAACCTTGCTTTATTCTAGTTCAGTAATAATAGTCAGTACAAAGCTGGGTAGTGTTGTCCATGACTCAGCTTAAAATTGTTTACCTGTCTTCACAAACGTAACTACATTTGCAATTTTAAAACTCTGGTATTTATTTTAGGTGGGTGCCCATTGCTGTTGCATCAAGGGACTTACTAAATAGCAGTGAATATACTCACATGTCATCTTTGCAGAAATATTATCAATATTCTATAAATGGAAAACAAAGGCACATAAAGCTTGGAACTTTTTTATATACCACTGAAGTCCTGAAAACTTTGCCAGTTATTTAATATGTAGATTCAGTTGGTTATGCAGTTATGATCAATCACACAGAATTTGTAATCAAATAAAGAACAGATACCAGTTCTGCTCAGTCTGAAGCTAGTGCTGCACATATACATTTTTAGATTTACACAAACATGGAAAAGTAGTTCACATATTCCTTTCTAATGATCTCTGGAAATCCAGTTACACAATATAGGAGAGTAAAGTGGATAAAAAGATCAGAAAAAAATACACTTGATACGTCAGAGATACCATATTCGATTTTAAGAAATTACTGCTGGTGTAAAATAATATTTTTACGTTACCTATTGCAACCAGTAATTCTTGAAAGTATCCATCATAACATTCATTAATGGCATCTATGATGTCTTGCCCAGAGATACTTTGGAACTCCTGGAAAACTTGGGGGGAAAAAAAAATCTTGCTTTATTCTAGTTTATTAGTAATGATCAACTTGCCTTTGTTTTGCTTGTTACCCCCAGTACTATAACTATGGAGTTATTTTTTTACCCTAATTTATTCTCAGTGTTTCATTGGGTTTATATTCCCCAGGTAAGGCAATCTAAATGAATAGCCTGAAACCTGCCTTCCAGGACATTGTCTCTGCATTCTCCAGTATACAATGAATGCACGCCAAAGCCTCTGTTTCACTGGGAGCTTTAATAAATTCTCTATCTAGCAACCTCTGTTTACGGAACTTGTAAGAATGTTGTGTCATTAAGACAACTTCCTTGCTCAGGTTGTCTAAAATTGGCATAATGCAGGTATCCAGACACACAAATAGACAGGGCTTTCTCCTTTAGGAAAGGGGGAGAATTTTTAACTCACTGTTTACTAGAAAACTTACGGAGGATTGTATTATATGCAGAGCCCTCAAATCACTGCTGCAGAAAGAGAGCAGATTGTGATAGAAGAATTAAGTTGTTGATCCATGACAGCAAAGTAGTTTTAAGCTACTGTTAGAAGCTGAAATAAGAAATAGAGCTGGCTGCATAGTGATAAACAGACTATTTTTCCACTGCAGAGCAAAAGACTTTTTGCCACAAACCAGATACAACAGGTTTCTTTTCTACAGTGGAAGATCTGGATGATCTCACATAAATTTCTTGCAATCTGTAATTATGTCTGATTACTTATTTTAAATAAAAATACTCCATTATGCTTCTGTTTCTGTGTATATGTTTGTTACAAGAGAGCAGATGTGGACCCTCAAGTGCTCCCATCAAAAACTTCTTTGAAACTTCCAGGGAAAAGCTACGACACAGTAACATGTTTTCACATACAAACAATTGTTGAAAATACTCCAACTGCTTCTCCCAAGGTGTTTTCCCTCATAGTAGAGTTACTCATGAAGAACGTAATTAAGAAAAATCTGCCTCATTGTGCTGTGTATAAACTCATTGCAGGCATAGCGTATGCTTTTCTTTGGTCATGCATTTTTCTCTCTGTTACTGGGCATCCGGATGTCTGTCTTATCTACAGGTGTTTGTAGACGATCGGGCGAAGTTTCAAAATTTTGCATTATTTCCAAAATCCCATTAGTATCAGTGGGAGTTTTAGAACTCCAACAGTTCGCACTTAGGTTTCAGGCTAATACCCTGCTGCACACTGAGCTTCTTGATGTGTAAATCATAGTTTTACTAGAAAGTGAGATTTTTCCTTTCCACTGTTTTGTTCAAACAGTTGAACTGCTGAATTACCCATCCACAACTGCTGATAACTCTTGTTGCAGAGAATCATTTGCAGCATGTTTTTATGTTCGCCTGTTTTCCGCTGACATGCTTCCCATAGAATCTAACGTAACAGAAAAAGGAAAAAAATGTGGAAGATTTTAAGTAAATCCTAAATCACTTTTCAACATTCATAATTTTTTTTTTTTTTTAAATTTTTGAGAGGAGCACATCTTTACCATTGCATCCTGAGCAGCTGTAGAAGGGTCTGCATAACCTTCCATCCTTGTTCCCTGTGGGAGAAAAGATACTCATATGGGCTTTTAGACTGGATCAGTATATTCAGTGGTTGAATTTGCAACTGTAGAAAATACCTTCAAGTTGTCGTGTTGTATCTTCACTTCCTCTGAGAAGAGGAACTCTGGAATGACCCATGGTCGTGTGAGTAGAAGAAATGGAGGAAGTAGGTAAGCCTACCCCATTTTTAGTCCCATTTTAAATGAGCTTTTACTTTATCACACCCATCCCATCACCATTTCCAGTATTATTGATGTTATATTGCTTACTGTAATATGTAACTATGAGGGGAAAACAAGGGTAAGAGTAACTTTTGCCATTCACTGATTATTTCTTATCAATGTTCCCCCCGACCTCTTTATCAATATTTGTGCTTTAAGAAAATAAGGACTAATAATGTAGTCCCAGATAATTTATTTTAAATTTGTTCTTTTGATGAGTAAAATGTGTCTCATTCATTTAATATAGATGAGAAGTGAAGTTGCTTAACCTGTAGCTCTTCATGTTTAACCAGGGATAAATTTACATTATTAGGGGAAAAAAACATCTAACATTAGAAAAAAATACTTCCTGTTTATAGCTTCTACATTTGAAACATTTGCTCTTTGTATCTCAGTGAAGCCTGCTGCTATTTCAAGTCTTACTAAGAATGTTTTCCCCAGACACATATATGAAAATACAGATATACCTTATATATGCTGTATTGATATATATACAGCATATATATTATGCTGTACCTTATGTATGCTGTTATCTCCTGGCAGTCTTTTTTGTCATTATTTGTTACTTTTGTTTAAAAAGGACTTTTAATATACTGAGCACAGTGACTATAATGAGAATGGGAACTCATTATCTGGCAAAGGTGACCAACATTGTAATATAAAACTCCAAGTTGGTAACTGCAAAAGTTGGTGTGTTGATAGTGAGAATTTGCCTGCATGCAAAAGTACTATGATTTAGCATATGCAGTAGCACAAAGAACATAATATTTTAAACAGAGAACTATTTAATGCTTTCTTTCATAGTCAAATGTGGATGTATCTCCTTTTTTATGTAATGCCTAGACTGGATTATGGACTGTATATCCTAACAATGGAGAAAAAAGATCTTTAAAAATGAAAAGCTCATTTGTACATGCACACAGACTCCTTTTGAGATGAGACAGATTGAGCAGAGGGCTGTCAGTTGAATATCCAGGGACTTAATAAAATAGTCTGTTGACCTTTACCTCCATCTGAAAGCGAAAGTCAGAGTTAAAGTAGATGAAGGAATTCAAGTTCTCTTCTTCTTTTGCTTTCCGCTCTCTTTTGTTCAAAAGTGTAGCCGTATTGAACTAGCTGTAACCACAGTCATCTTAAAATTTAAGACTTCTTAAATATTATCAAAAGTTATTATGAATTTTTTAGAAATGCAAGTATACTACTTGTTCTTACAGTACCTGAGCAAGGTTCATGAGTGTATCTCTGAAGTGGCCTGAAGTCTCAGAATCGATATCTTGTTGAAGATCATTATTATATTCTAGGTTAAACCAAAAAACATATAATCTAAATCACAAATGAACATATTCTGAATAGCACTAATCTAGTAAACAAAGGAAAAATAAATAGGGTGCAAATACTTGTCCATTTTCTGTGGTGGTTGTTCAACAGTAACCCAAAGCAGGTTCTGCATGCAGCTAGGTCTGTCTGGGCCCTGCCAGGTGGTTCTGCCTGCTGGTGGGCCTTAGCCTCTGCTCTGCTTCACCTCTCCACCCACCCATGGGTGCTGTGTGGTGGCAGGATACACAAATGCCTCATCAAGGCAGGTGAGTGGAGCATCCAGCCTGAGTAAGCACTTTTGGAAGGAAAACAGCTACTGTACTTTTTCTGAATGAAGTATGCAGAAGTTTCTGAAAAGCCCCAAATGTGGCTTCAGGGTGTTTCAAATGTCAAAGGCAGCAATATATCTCAAAATACTGTGGTGCATTTTCAATTTAAATATTCTGCTCCAGCCTTTTGAATATAGTTATCAGAACGAGGGGGAAGGGAACAAGCTAGTATTGAGAAGTCATTTTTGTAGTGCAGTTCCTTCATGTGTGCTAATACTTCGAGAGAACACATAGTATAACTACTGCTTTGCACTTGTAAGACACTTTACGCATTAAGTAGGCTTCTTTCATCTGGAAGATCTCCATATTTGTTCTTGAGGCTAATATGTCAATTAGGCATTTTTCTTCTGTGTCTACTCCCTGTGTGGAAAGAATTAAGTATGAAAAGTTGTTAGTAGAAACCACAGCTTTTAGAAGAAAGCAATACTGTGCTTATCAGAAGTAACAAAGAAATGAAAAGCAGTTTCTGTTGGAGCAAAGCAGAGTGTATTTTTGCGTAGTCTACCTGTTTAAATAGAAAATTACTTTAGATGAATAATAGAGCCCTGTATTTCAAATATATTCCTACTTGATCTGAATTTCAGCATGAATATTAACAAGAGGGGAGTGAAGCAAGACAGATGTTGACAGGAACATAATGGGCAGAATTTTAGAGCTTAAGTAAGAATTTAGGATTTGTTGAAAGAAATCAGATGCAAAGATTGAGCATACATCCCCAGCAAGCAAGTGTTCAGGCAATCTGAAGTCGATATGAGCACAACTATACGTTTTGCTTTTTTTTTTTTTGAATTTTATTTTTTATTTATTTAGGAATATTAATGGACACTAATGGCTACTGCAGAACTTGTTATTTAAGGTAAGCATTATGGTCATGTATGCAGAGCTGCAAATCACTGTATTTTCCCACAAAATTTGAGTTAATTTTATAAACTTGAATTGACACAAGATATGCTGCTTCTAATATGCACAGCTGTGGTGTTGGTGAGTATTCTGCATTTAGGATAATGGCGAGAACATGACATTGAGCCTGAGCCTGGAGACACACATGGCCTGTTTTTTAGTTTGGCCATGTAAATATAGATAAATATAAGATAGAAAGTTACGATCAAGATAAGAAAGTTTAACTTTGAGCTACATTTTGAAAAAATATAACTTTAGCAATCTTGTCAGTAGTTTTAATAAAAATCATGCCTGCAGTGCTACCACTGATATTTCACAATTCTTTTAATCCCAACCACAATTAAAAATGAAGCAGTAGTTCTAAAAAATGCATTGGTTTAAGTGTCTGAAGGACAAGAAAGAAACTGGTTTTTCTTTTTTGAGGTGTTTCTCAAATTAATTTTGTTTGTGACATACATACATGCATGCAGGATCAGGGCTTTTTCACTGTATAAATATTTCTTCAGTTAGTGAGTTTACCATGGGTATTAAATGAGTTGTATTTATTACATGACAAGAGTATTATTGATGATGGTTTTAGCTAACCGATGAATAAACTTCATATAGCACTGTATTTCTGATGACCTAGAGTACTATGTAGTAGTACACTATTCAGTGTATTAACTTCCAGCTATTTAGCAACTGTTTGAATGTAAAAAAAATCAGTTTAACATGTTCAGTACTGTAATTAGTGACTGAGACTCTTTAAGAAATGCTGAATTTGACAGGTACCTTCAAGGCATGCCAGAGCTCGTGGGCATCATAGGAGGCAGGTGGGTACATCAAACCAACCATGACTTCTTTCAGGTGATGAGAGAGATTCTCCTTTAGGTCCGTTATCAGATCCTTGAAAATAAAAAGAAAAGACATAGACAGGATTATTTCAGTAGTCACACTTAATTAGGACAACTTTAAAAATGTATTTGTGGTTTTCTCTGCAAATGAATAAAGATGAACTATTGAAGATTAATTCTGGCTAAAATTAAGTAAGAAAGATATTCTTTTAAATAGTACCTGCTTCTTCTAATAGTATGGATGAGATGACAATAGATGCACAAGGCAGCAGATCACATAGGATCGTTGATTTTTGATTCATTAGAAGACAGAAGAAAATTCAGGGCTTTAAGTGCGACTTCTGTTTAAAGCCTCAGCAACCTGAATACCACTGCAAAGCATCTGCAGCTCCCTCAGCACATTCCCTGTGTGAATCTGTGAGAGCAAAGCACCTTTGGAATTCAAATCCCATGAACACAGGCAATTTCGTGTGCCTTTTTCAGTGTTGCCTAGTATGTGAATAATTTAAATCATCCACATTGCTGCTTATACATAAAAATACCTGCTTTAGATTACTGGAGGGTTATGTGCTCCAGTTTGTGTGTATATTACATTCCAGGTGAATTCACTACATTTGACAGATGCTGGATTAATAAAAAAGAACCCTCTTCTTCCCCCACATGTGTCTCAGTACTTGCTTGCCAGGTACCTGAGTAATGGATGGAAGCTTCCTTCCCAGTAGCATCCTTCAAAACAGTGCAAATGCCAAAGCTTGTTAGTTACACTATTACAGTTTCTAATTAAGAGGATACTTGTGCCCTCATTTTTTTTATGTATCTTGCACACAGTACTAAGCAGCTGTCAGATATTTTCTGACCTAAGTCAGAATTTAAAGGAGTACCAGAAACAGTTCCCATGATAGAAACTGTTGTTTTTGGAGCTGCAGCTTTTTCAAGCCTGTAATTTGGTTTTGATACATATCTGAATTTAATTAAATTAGTAGCTAGAGCAGCAATACATGGGGACATATACACATTAAAAATTGAATTTATGATGAAAAAACATACGCAGTCTTCAGTGAAAGCACATTGGATGCATTTGACAGCCACTAAATCACACATGAAATAGAAATTAATTCATTAAGACTTTACTTCTGACTGCATGCCTGTGGGAAAATGGATTAATAATAGTTAAAAGTTACTCCTGCAATCAGAACTAAGGGAAGTAATGAAAAATAAGACAACTAAGTTGTCATTAGTAACATTTCCTAATCATCTCTGCTGTAGAGAGCCTGGAAGGCTAATTGTAAGAAGAAATCTTAAGGCCAGTTCAGGGTTTTACTTTCTTTTTTATATTTATTTCTACTTCTAACATGTCATGCTTTACATTTGTCAAATGAATGAGAGCAGTAGCAACCATATTGAGCAGACTGAATCAAAATTAAGAGGGTGTAGGATTGGACTGACAGGTTTACTATAGATGAAACTGAGAAGGCTAAAATTGTTACTGCCTAGCTATGTCTTCTCTGTTATGCAGAGTTTGCCACTCATAACCTGGAACTGCCAAATGGCACATTTGCTCAATGCAGTATGCCCCGTAATATGAATTACAGCCAGTGAAATGCTATCACCAGTGTGTGCTAAAGTGTCTTCTGAAATGTAAACTGCAACAATTCAGGGCTAGACACATCCCATCCTAGAAAACTGCTCAGCTATCCAAAGAAGAAAATACACTGTTCTGCTGGTGAACAGACAAATGGTGTAACACACTACCACGTCAGCAGTTACTGTGGAGTTTGTGAATGATCCATTTCTAGTTAACTCTAAGGCTGATGGCTACATGGTAGTATTTCTGCAAACTCACTGTCCTCACTCACGCTGGTGGATTCAATGGCACCCATACACTGACCTTCAAAGCATTTTCCAGTGAGCCATTAGTTTTCCAGTCTTCAGGAGAAGAAAAATGTTGGATTTTTTTTTTTTTTTTTAATGTTTGGCTGTCTTCTGTGAGGGGAAAGGCACATCTGGTCAATTTAATCAGAGCATTTTTCTTTACCTTTCCAATACAGCACTTTTCATCACTAGATTTCACAGGGATTTTACAAAAGGTGTTGCTGTTATTTTTGTCCTTATATACTTATTTTGTCCTTATATAGCTGAGGTAACTGAGGAAAATGCAGGCATTTTAACTTTCCCGAATTCATCTAGTTAGCAATAGTAGATCTAAAATAGAATGAGGATAACTATCTCTGTGTATGTTTTTATATATAGTAAATATGGGTAATTTTGTTTGCATTTTTTTTGGTTTTGGTTCTTTTTTTTTAAAAAAGCTGACTTTTTATGTCTTAAAAGAAGCTTATGGAAGTTGGAACCGAGGACAGACAACCTGGGAGAATACAGGGACATTGTCTTGAAAGCTAGGGATCAGGTCAGGAAAGCTAAGGCCCAGTTAGAATTGAGTCTGGCCAGGATGGCCTCATGCAACAAGTTGCGGTCAATGGCTCAATATCCATTAATTGACCAGTAATAACCGGTATCCCTCAGTGGTTGGTTGGTGACATCTTTGTCGGCAACATGGACAGTGGGATTGAGCGCGCCCTCAGCAAGTTTGCCGATGACACCAAGCTGTATGGTTCGGTTGATACGCTGGAGGGAAGGGATGCCATCCAGAGGGACC
>JANHGB010035864.1:0-14835 GCA_026283785.1 Coracopsis vasa | reverse complement strand
TATTTGAGGAAAAAGTTAGGAGAAATTTAGTGGAAGAGTCAAAATATTTCCTTCTTGTTGTTCTCTCCAAAACTGTTATTTCAAGTAGTTTTTGAAGCAGTATGTGTCATTTTGTTTGTGGGGAACTCGCTTAGAGCACAAATAAATGCAGAAATAATGACAAATAGGAGGAATGGTTTAACTGGCCTTGAAGAGTGAGCCAACAATATACATTTGAAGTGGATTTTTTTTTTTCTGCTCATCAGTATATAGCATAGCAAGTTTCCATAAGTAACGGCCATGTACCTTTTGATCAATGCAAATCAAGTTAACCTTTCTAAGTTTTCATTGCACAGTCCTGGCAACTGCAATTTAATGTCCATTAGGAAAACACACATTTAATATGGATAAATTGCATTTCACTGTATAACAAAGTCTTTAATGCAGATCTTAGTCTGCAAGGGATAAATTTATTAGAATTAGTGCCAAAGATTTAGATTTCAGTCTGGCTTTCATTTGCCGTAACCTTCCTATTTTACTTAGACTATAAAATGCCCTTTTAAAATAGTGCCAGAACGCTATGACAAGGTGCTAGGGTAAATAAGTGTTAGATCCTGCATGAGTGCTTGAAGTGGGACCATGTGGAACTATGCTATACTGCTGCACATCTATGCTGCTCATCTATTTTGAATAGCAATACGCTGCCACTTGGCAGATGGATGCCCACTAACCCATCCTTCCCATCCTTGTCCACTAACCCATCCAACCCTGCCAATTTTGATGTGTCTTTAGTGTTAAAACATTGGCAGGTGGCTTATAAGGTAGATAATGTTAAAATGGTATAGTTTAAGAGGCTTATTTCAAATCTGGAGCAGCTCCTTGCCAGCCCCAGAAATGCAAAGGAGGCAGTGAGGGAACAGGGGACCAGAGGAAGGCATTTCCCAAGCCGGCTTTACCACCAAGGAAAACAGCAGATCCACAGCCTCAGTCCATGGTCTGTGTGCTCGTGGACTATCCATAAAGGACTGCAAAGCCAGCAAGTGACTTTCCTGGCTTGTTCCAAAATGTATTAAGGTAAAGGAAATCAAATTTCTGTGATCTCTGTAACTGAATTCCCTCATAAAGGTTTGTCTCAAGACTTCTGTGTGGAAAGACCCACAGTGCTGTGGATGATATCACAACTGGAAACTCTGTCTTCAGAGAATATAATGTTTATTACTTATCAAACTGGCTGTTTCACTAGCCCTCTAGCCTCTAAAGGATCTTGAATGGCAGACACAGTACAAATAATGAAGCCTTTTATGTGACATGACAACAGAAGGGTTGTGGTGGCCTTCAGGAAAAAACAGCAGCCATTTTGGTTTGATACGGTGATCTATCTTCTGTCACAGGCCATCTTTCATTCATGCATGGCTTTACTAGCCTGGGATATGGTATCCTGTTTTTTTCTTTCCTATTTTGAGCATTGCTGTGTGTGATAAGTCTTGTGTATTAGAAATTGCCTGCCTATTTAAGATGTGCTCTGATTTGTGAAGTTTGCAATTTTATTTTCCTCTTTACTGCATTTTTGTTCCCTGTTGTTTTCTTTAATATTAGCAGGTCTGAGTATGAACCTGTACAAGACAGTTTTGCCATGCTATAGCTGCACGACGTTACTATACTTTCAACTCATGTCCCTGAGCAGATCCCTGTGACATTTGATCTCCTTAGGGCATTGTACTTCGTTTTTAATCCTTAAGGGTCTACCCAGCCCTGAGTTTGGGAGTATGGTGACATCATATTATTAATCAGAGCTCATTAACACATGTCAATCTGAAGCAGGCAGTGCAGTATACATGCCAAGAACAGTGCTCAGGTGAAACATGTGGTCACTACAGTAAAATGACTTCAGCAATGAGGGTAAGTTTTGAGCCCAGGCCACTGCTATAAACTTGCCTTGATCATGCACACACTGTTTTTCCTCTGTGTGAACACAGAAGGTTGGTTATGTTAGACACAAGGGAATGTCACCTCAACAGCTTTGCATGTGTTTGTTGGGGCCCTAAAGGTACCCACAGTCCTGCCCAGCCACAGGGCTCTCCTGCCCTGCCCATAGACCAGGACCAATTCTCAGCCACGTAGGCCACCAACTTGTGTTCCAGTGATACCACAGCAGGACTGTTCTTCTGCCCACAGCTCTGCCCAGCCCTGGGTCCTGCTGAGCTGGGCCCACTCGCTAGTCCATGTTCCAGCACAACCTCAGCTGAAGGAAATGCTGATCTCGGTATTTCACTGGGCAGTACAGAGACAGTGGTCATGCCTGTCTCGGTATTTCCCAGAAATTAAAAAGACCCAAGTTTTTGTCCTGTTTTCTGTTCCTGGCAGTTTCTGGAACCTTAAGAAGAGAATTGACTTTTGGGATTATGGTTCCTGTTCAGACACAGCATGGTCCAACAAGGATATCTGCTCCAAGCTCAGAGAGGTACCTAACAAAGCAATCACCATGACACAAAAGTTGTTGCTCTAATGGAGAGGATGTTGGAAAACTTTCTGCTGGAGTCCCTGCCCATGCAGTGTTTAAATCCACCAAAGTGGCATTTGATTCACAGTCTCTGGAGGCAGGTACTCGGGTTATCATCAGTACCCATATGATTTTGCACATTTTTTCAGATGACAGATGAACACACAGCCTCATCCTCTGCCCACCAACTACATGCAAATTTTACTTCCAGAGCTGTATGGACACCATCTTTTGGGCTGATTCTAGACCAACTGCGTTTTCTCCCTAGTGTTCTGGTTGCCTCCCACGTCCTGCACAGTGACTATGACCCTGGCTGAAAGCTGTGAATAAGGAGCTGTAAGGAATAATCCAAAAATACATCTGTAAGGGTAGAATTGGCTGCTGAAATGACAAGATCTGCAGATACTGGTTTCTGTTCTTGGTAGTAGTGTGGATGCGTTACAGTTACTGACGTGAAAGCAATAAAATGATGGGGTAAATGAGGTGGCAGTTTCTGTTTTCTATTCCCTACTGTCTCCTTTTTCTTCACCTCTTCATGATGGGGCTGACAAGGCCGCTTCTCCACCCCCTCACAAGGGAACATGTTGTCATTTAAAAAGAACAAGTCTTTGGGAGCAAGAAACTAACTTTGATTTAACTGCAGTTGTATTGAAGCTGCTGTCTGTGCAGGATGATGAGGAGAGTGCAATAATCCATCTGTGAAGTGGTCAAGCTTTGGGTAAAGTCAATGCTCAGGATTTGATGCTGCAGCACCAAAGCCTCAGGAAGGAACACCCATCCCCTCTGCTCCTCTGGAGCTTTAGGTGGGGACCATTTCACAGCATTTCCCCAGTCTAGAAGGAGAGTTCAAGGCTGCTTGTGTCCTTGTAACTGTTAGTGGCTGATCTCAGCTGAGGTGTGCTAAGACATCTTGTCACATGCTCCCCACTGCTCCAAGTGGGGGTTGTTCCCTCAGCCTGGAAAATGCACAGTGTGTGAGAGCCCTGGATACCAGGTTGTGGGGAGAGGCTGCAAGATGAGAAGGACCTCCAGTGGCCAGTTACCAGAAGGTATGTGCAAAACTCTTGAGTAATACTTCTTATTGAATTCTTTCTGTACGCAGGCTGTGGCATTGGTGCTGTGATACTTAGCAGAGAGGGTGTGTGAGCAAAAGGAGCCCTCTGGCCTCCTGCGTTCTGCTCTCTGCATCTCCTTGTACAAGTCAGTCACGTCTTGTTGACATGTGGCAGTCAGCCAAGCATTTCAACCAGAGCAATTTGATGTCTGCTTCTCCTTCTGAGTGTAAGCCACTGCAGAAATGCATGAGCCACAGACAGCTGGATTCAGTTCTGTCTCTTAAATAGGCATTTTTGTCATCCATTTGTAATAAGGCTGTTGTTTCTTCATGCTTTTGGGGGTGTGCTTTCCTAATCTGAGAATTATCTAGCCACAGCAATAATCATCTGGTTTAGGATTATATAATTATAGAATAGTTAGGGTTGGAAAGGACCTTAAGATCATCAAGTTCCAACACTCCTGCCATGGGCACGGACCTCTTGACACCTCACACTAAACCATGTCACCTCAGGCCCTGTCCAACCTGGCCTTGAACACTGCCAGAGATGGAGACCTTCTCCCCACCAAGAGCTTGCTGGACCCCATATTGCTTTTTATAAATAAGTCTCTGTGGTTGGTTGGCACTGACTGTTTGCAGGTGCCCATGGACCTTCTTGGAGAAGAGTCATGAAAGCTGAGGCAGCGAGCACTGGGTTGGATGCTGCTTTGTAGTAGCTGGGTTATGTTCCCATGATTTTATTTATGCAAACATACTGATAGTATGTTTGTCTTCTGTACAAGCTAATGGGGCTCCTCACAGAACTATACCAGTGACCTTGAATGGGCCTTGAATACACTTACGGCAATGTACAAAGTGTTACAATATTTGAAAGTAAACAGGGAGTTCTACCATGTACCTGTTATTTGAGCTTGCTGAAAAGATCTCTTTAAATGGCTGCTTTCCAGAATAATGAATCCTGCTTGAATGTTTTCAATTTCTCAGCTGCACAGGAAGTTTGCAAAATTAGGCGGTCTGATTAGAAAAGAATTTGATGAGATAGCGCAATGTGTTAAAGCAACTATCAGGAGACCTGTGTTCCTGGCTGCCCTGCCAAATGGTGGGTATGTTAACATGTAACATAAGTGTGTTCCAATATGATTGCTGTCCATTTTCCTTCTGGATTATGTAACAAAACAGGTCTTTTTTTTTGGTTGTTTGTTTGTTTTGTTTTCTGTGTGGATTTTTGTTCTTGTTTATTTTGGTTTGGTTTTGTGGTTTGGGTAGTGTGTATTTTTTCATTTATTTGTTTGTGGTTTGGTTTGTTTTGTTTTTTGAAAAGAAACCAGTTGAATGTAGTGTTCAGCTGCGACCTGTCTAGCTTGTTTGTTTGGTTGTGGTTTCTTTTTTTCACGAGATTTAAGAAGATGTTCCTCTGAAAGAGAGCAAAGCCACCTCCTGCACCAGGATGTCTTTTCCATTTCCAGTTATTTACTACTTAAGCCCTAGCCAACCTCGCAGAGGTATTTTTTTAGGAGTTTACTCACTGCAGCATGAACTCAGTGACTGAAAAGTACAATAATTAAGTTTTGATTGGGTTACGATGTGATACCAGAAAACCACGATTGTATTGTTCTTCTTAAACTAATGATAAGCATTTTTGTGTTTCTTTGTTTCGTGATCTTGCAGACTCAGCTCTTTGGAGTTTTACTTGCTGCTGCTTCCAATTTTCTGATTAGTGTCTCTTTGAATATACAGGTATGAAACTGTTTCTCTTTATTCAGTTGTTTGTATTTAGCAAGTAACTTATGTTACGATTTGGTTTTAGGGTGAAGTTCCAAATACAAATTCTGTTGCATTTTAGAAATATTCCCTCTCTTTTATTGTAGTTTAAAAGTGCTCTGCTGCAGTTGTTGGCAGCGTGATAGCTCTCAACCTGTTCTGTGCTGTGATTCCTATACTGGAACAGGATAAAAATTTGTAAATCCTCCTCCTTATAATGTGTCATAAAGAAATACCAACTTTGACCCAGTTGTGGTCTCATTGGTCATCACATGAACCTGTCTCAGAGTGTCCAAATATAAAATGAAAATGACTGCAAAGTCTTAGGCACCACTTAATGAAGCGATTAATGTAATTAAATTTATAATGACATAAAGCTTTTTTGCAATATTGGGCCCCAAAACAAATTAGACCATTTTACTTTTTGTTCTGCAATTAAGATGAAATTATCTGAGTAAATATAATTTTAAATTATAAAATCAATGGAGGTACTCACTTTACAACTATGGCAGAAGGTTGTAGGGTAAGACTTCTAAAATCCTTTCTGTATTAATATTTAGAATACCTGCTCAGTAGAAAGTTAAATAATACGTTATAATCTTTTTCTTGTAGACTTCATGGTATTTTTAGGTCTTCTAACTTTTAAGCACAAAAGATGTTGCTATGTAAGTTGTCCAGAAAAAGTAATTTTGCTAGCTTGTATTTTGCGTTGCATATGTCCCATATAAAGCTACTTCTTGCTTTTTCTGAAAGGATGAAACAGAAAGCTGAAGAATATGAAATCTTTCATTAATAATAACCCATTTTATTAATGCTGGAGGATTCTTCAACGATTCCTTTCTATTTTAAGTATTTCTAGTTGGAGAATCCCATTGCAAGAAATTTGCCAGAAAAAGCAGGCAGATTGAGATAACTGCTGCCTCTTCAATACAAGTTCCAATCTGCTGACAGTGACACTACTAGGACAGGCTGTGTTTCAATGGCAAAAGTATTTTTGGTGAAGTGAAAATTCAGTGTAGCACTTAAAAACAAGGTTGTTGAGACTTCATATATTTCATCTGTTGCAGGCACTGAGTGCCAAAGTGGATGCTTTGCCAGGGGAGGTACTGAGGCGTGCAGACAGACTTTTATTGACATGTAATCTTGAAAGCATTTACTGGATTTGAATTATCTTCCAGCTTTTAAAATGCTGTTTAAGAAAACCCAATAGCTCTGCATTGCCATTTGGCAGTTTAAACTGTTGGGGTTTTTTTATCCTTTAAAAGAGATTTTTCTACATTTAGTAACAATATCTTATAAATATGAACAATGATTTTCCTTAGATCCCAACATTTGTTTTCACACTCATTAAACGGACAAACAAATTTTATTGTTCCCCCTTCCCTTTCCCACAATTTAGTCAGTTATCCTCCCTGTCTTCCCTCTAGCTAGTTATCAGCTAAAGAACAGCCCACCATTTGCAATGTTTTTCAGCTGGATTGTATACAGCCTCCACCTAAATACCATCCATGCACATTACTATGCAAAGCAGGCAGGCATCTGGAGAAAGGCTGTAGGAGAGCACTGGGCTCACTCTCCCATGTTCCCCGCACATCTTTTCAATCACACTGCTCCCTCAAGAGTTATTTCTACAAGAGTCCTAGGGAGAAACCAGAGCCCAAGATACAGTTAAGAACTTGTCCTATTGGTTTTCAGCAGAAACTTAGATTCTTGATTTGAATATTATTTAATATTCATTCCAATCAGGTCTTTATTAGGCTTTTTTTGATCCTTTTTTTTTTTTTTATAAAAATGGAACATGCAAAATCCTGGATGTTACTGTGAATTGCCAGCCTGTGCCTCAAGGAAGTTTGATTTCCTTATGCTCCTTTTCTTCTTGGAGGGCTAAACTTCTTAGGATTTCATCTCCTGAACATGTTCCACAGCATGAAGCTGCAGTAATGTGCAGTGTCCTCTCAGCAAGAGGAACGACTGAGACTATGATGTACTGCAGATGTTACTGTTTGGCCCATAATCTGTAAAGCAGAGTAGAATTGGAGTATGAGGAAAATTGTTTGTAACTTCCTGGGGGCTCTGCAAGGACACTTCCAAAGTCAAATATCAAGTATTGGAGAACAAAAAATATTTTACCGCCATTTGTACTACAATAACTATCATTTGGTTTACAGTATTTTCGACCCATGTGCAAAGAGGCTGGTGAGAAATCTGAGAAAGGAAACAGTATTCTGCAGAACTAATGTGGTAAACATTGCATCCTTCCCAATCGTGACACCTTCCTGAAGGAGACCAGTGTGATCATAGTCAAATCATCTTGTTATATAAAGGTTCTTGCTGTACAGCCAGAGAGCAAACAATTACAACACGTGTCAATGATGCCTTCTCTGTGTAACAAGAAACACCTCCAAAGTATTGCCTGAGTGTATATATAATACCTGTTAATACAACTATAACTGGTTTTCCTTCTGAAAATGATGCTTCACCCAAGATCTCATAGTAAGGTCAAACAAGAGACTGTAGCCAAATCCTAAAATCTACCTAATAGTTTTAGAGCTGTCTCTACAGCAGATGTGATTAAGTACTGCCTTTTTTATTTTGAAATCGTATTTCTGGCAAGCCTGTGTAATGTGGAGCAGGAACACCGTGTTACCTGGTTCCCTTCTCCCAGTTTGTTGCCACAGTTCTAATTCTGCCCCATCTCCTGCCTTTAATTGTTTCCAGGTTCCCAGCACAACTGCCAAGCTTTGCTTTGGGAGAAGAACAAAGGTGTGCAGTGATAGCTTGGAAGCACTACCTAGTTAGTATTCACTTAATAATTTTCAGATTTATTCAGAAGTCTAATTTTTCAGCCGTTTCCACCACAGCTAAGAAAGCACACATCTGAAGCAGCTCTGAGTTAACAAAAAGCTCTGCAACAACAAGCTGAAAGTCATGTTTAAAAAGGAAACCTTGACTCACCTGGAATTTGAATTCCACAGCCCCCTTAATTATTCCACTTTTGTCAGACATAAGAACACAATGGAAGTCTTTCTTTTCATGCCTGTTCCTAATAATTAATTTTCTAGAAATACACTCATCTCCGACTGGCTTGCCAAACAGAGCCGAAGCCCTACTACATGAGCAAGCGATGGTGGTGTGCGACCACCCTTCTGGGACTTGGAGAGGTGGGCAATTTCACAGCCTATGGATTTGCCCCCATTGCCCTTGTCGCGCCACTGGGATGTGTATCTGTCATAGGTGAGACGGTTTGCCATTTCTTGCTTGGGTACATTAATTGAACGCTTGTGTGTAACTAGAGGAATAATACTTCAGGAACTGCAGCAGGAACAGAGGGGGAAAATGTTAATGTTGTGGTTTGAAAAAGAATTATTCATATAATTACATGAGTTGACAGTTTAACACAAACCCTCTACTTAGAGATTCTTTTGGTATCTTTTTCTGTAGTTTTGCCTTTTGTGTTACTCTGTGCCCTCTAGCTCTTAGCAGCTGGTCACCTTTGAAAGTGTACCAGCCTTGCTGGCTTGGCAAGCCCCTGAAGTAGGGGGCTGGCATCCTGCTGACTGCACAGAGCTGTGGTCTGATCCTGAGTACTTGCAGTGTATTTTCCATGGCATGATCACACCAAGTGGTTTCTGCTGCCCATCACCATAATTCATGTTGACATGGGCAAGCTTTCTTGACTTTCTGCAGCATGTGAGAAAAAGGGCCTAGAAACTTCCTGAAATGCTTAGTTTATTTATGGACATTACCAAAATTAATTCGTTCTTTCATGTGTAAATTAGTTGGACATTAGCAGAAGTCCTGTCCTTAGGTCTCTTTTGTTATGCTCTTACTCTTTATGTGGTTTTTGTAATTAACATATTGACAGGTATGAGATAAAGATGTTTCTTTGATGAAGAAACATACATTTTTAAATATGTTGTCATGTTGTGCTAATGCAGAGTGTACAGGGCAATATTGTACAAAGGCTGTGAAAAAAAGGAATACAGGGTGCAGCTATATCCTTTAATCGAGTTATTTCATATCCACAGCTGAAACACTCAGGGCTGAGATAGCACAACAGCTCTGCATACAGTGGAGCTCATTTCCTTGCTGCTCATAAATGATAACATTTCATGGTCTGTCTCTAGCTACCAGTTTCATGCTTGGAAGTGACATTGCAGGGAGTGATTCTGCATAAGAAGGTAGAAAAGATGAATTACCTTCCTGGTGGACTGCCCAGCTGTAGTAGAAGGAGGCAGCCAACCATATGTGGGTACAATTTAGCAGAGATAGTGGGGGAAGGAAACTGCAGGCAATTTACTTTAACCTTTCATGTTAAACCATTTCAGAATTTAGGAGAATGAGATATAAAGACATGGTAGTTCACCATTGTAGGAAAGATTTCTCAAAGAAAGGAATGAGATATTATCTGAGATGAAAATGTAAATTAATATGACATATCCCAGTGATTTTGGTGGCAGTAGTTATATCTTTAACACCTGTAGACTTTTCCAGGTGTATCTGAACATAAAGGGACATTAACCAATCTGATGTGTTGCCCAAACTGAATAAAATGCTAATATATAAAACTAGAAACAAGTGAAAAACAGTAGGAAGGCAAAAAAATGCCATTGGTTATTAAACTGCTACAAAGTAGATGTCATATTTAGGGTTGTTTTTTATCTGGGCAGATTCCTTCTTCTTTACCTTTGCAGTGTGTGAAAAATGTTGAATCTGTTTCCTTCATTCTCCATTTCCTCTTACTTATAACAAATACCAATAAACCATTTTTTGAACTGTTATAGCTTGTTATATCTTTTTCTTTCTTTTTCCTTTTTTTTTTTAGCTGACCCAAAATGCTTGTCCTGGAAGACCCCAGAAAGCACTTTAATATCTTATATTCCATTCCCATATATCGGCTGACAGTATCCATTTCATAGCCCAAACAATAGAGCTGTCTTAAATTTTATTTAGTCTAGCAAACATTCCCTTAAGGAAGAGAAAGTAAAAATGATGTAGAGAGCCAACTACAGCAATAACTTCCCAGTAACACTTCCTACCACTAGATACTTCCTTGTCTTCTGAAATTAAAGCCAAAGAGAAACAGAGCATCCTTTTAATTTTGGAAGAGTTCATCATTTAGGGCAATGACAAATTGACCAAGACACGTGTGCATCATCTACTAAAACTGGGCAAAGGATAAGTCAGTCATCAGGTCTTCCAATTTAAAAGATCAAGCAATATTTTTCTCATTAAGCTGTGACTTCTTTTAGGTGGTGGAGGGTGGACTTGGCACAGACTAGTTGACAGTTGTTCTGTGGTACTGTTAAATGTGTGTCTTTCATAAGTTAATTTTTTAAATGAAGAAATTAAGCAGCTGATAACAAACTCCAAGTGTGTATCTGAACCCTGAGTCCACCCTTCTGATAAGCTTTTTTTCCAGATTTGGTGTCAACACATCCCACATGGTAACAGCTGGCTCTCACTGACACTGGGTACTCAGAACCTACTGTGTACTGAGGGACATGTGTTTTGCACTATGCCTGATCATCTAGGGGATTCTTTGCAGATCTCTGTCACTCTTGGTCTGTGTAACAATTTTCCTTTGCTTGGAAACTAAGGTTTTGGTGGGGGATAAGGCAGACAGGAGTCTGTCCAGAGCGGATTTGGGCTATACCCATCATATATCTCCAACCCTCTGAGACGGGAAGCATCCTGGGGCTTAAAATAGATGGAGCCACCATCAATTATGCTCTGCTACCACATTTGACTGCATCCAATTGGATTTTGCGCTTAATCCGGTATCAATTAAATAGTGAAAAGTTTGTGCCTCATTCTACTGAGCTGGCTGTGCTAATGACTGGTTTTAGAAAGAATCCAGGACCACAGACCATGGATTGGCATGACACCAGTAGATTTTAATTTGGATTTTTTAGAATTAAGCTACAAAGACTATATTTTTCTTCTTACACAGTGGAAGTATTTCTGTGTGTGGTTGCAATGATGCAAGCTCTACATCTGTTCAGGGTTTTAAATAGTTTGAGAAGACAGCAGTTGTTTTCTTCAAGAAGAGAAATTGGTAAATTTTCAATTTAAAAGCGGAGGAGTAATACATGTTTGATGGGATCGTTAAAAAGCTTTTTGTACTTAAAAATTAAAAATCATATTTTACATGTAGCTCGGGTAATTTTAGGCTGTTGTGGTTTTTAGCTCATTGTCTTGGTTTTGCTTGCAGAAATAACTTGGGAATGGGGGGGAGGTATTAGAGGCCAGTGGTATCAGCCATCATTTCTTCTGCAGTCTTCATTATTCTGTAGAGCATTATTTTACACTTAACTTGTTTAGACTTATATTGTTGAGATCCCTTTGCATTTTTATAATGCTCCTTCTAAATAGCTGTAGGGCAAGAAATTGCTTTAGGTCTGAAAACTGATATCCCTGAGGGTTCTTTAGGAAAAGGTTTCTCAGATACTCTCACAGAAATGGGAATATTTCTCCCACTCACTGTAATGTAACATCTTTGTGGCCCAAGAATCTGGGATTTTGAGAACTGTTACTATTGAGAAGTGGGTTCACCAGACTATTCTTTAAAATACTTTATTTGTACTTGTCTAGAAGATGCAACAAAAGGATTTTCAGGGTTCTTCCTTCTCTCTGTGGTGTGTTTATAATGCAGTTTCCAGAATTAAGCTCACCTTAATGGTTTCTCTTTTGAGTAATTCCTCTGATATTTGGCTGGGGCTTTTTTATAAGAATATTGGCATTAAGGCTAGGGAAAAATGTTTCATGTTTTGTCCACCAATTGTGCAGTACTAATATTTAATCATGTTAGAAACGCTAGTGCAGGATAGCTATGAAAGGCTTGTGGACCAATGGACTAAATTCTGTAATATCTTCCTCTGTATTCAGTGCACCACTAATACCTATCATATAAACTAGCTGTGATGAATTTGTTCCCAGATGTCTTGGGCAGAGCTAGCTCTCTCAGAGCTATCTCTGTTAAAGAATATCTGTATGGCTATGCATACAGGTATTCTGAAAGTTTCTTCAAATTTCTGTTAATCCTCCCTTACACAGAGCTCTGGCCCTGAAGGAGACCCAGCTCCTACCAGGTCTAAATGCATCCATTCTCTCAAACCCCAATCTTCTCTCTTGTCTACCCTAAAATGACCCACAGTAGGTCAGCAGACTGGTTTTCCTTTACCTCCGTCTGCCCTCCCCTTGGACAAGAGTATACCTGAGATGTAGGCATGACAAGATGAAGGAGGTTGTAAGCTGATAGTGTCAGGAGAGGGAGATGAATTGTCTATATGCAGACTCCACCATGGAGATGGTGATACAGGCACTCAAGACCAGCTGTGATTTATCCGCCAAGGCCCGCAGAGTGCACATGGACTTGCCTTTGTGCACGGGTATTAGGAGCCATCTGTGTTTCCTGTCCTTCTGTGCATGGGAGAGAGATGCTTTATTCTGCCCCAAGGCTGTGAACAGAGCTCCTTTCTCCAAAACAGCTCATTTCCTTCTGAATGCGCTTAATAAAAATGCTTGGGTACCATTTTTTAATATTTTTTTCACACTATCCTTCAGCTAAACCACATTTCTCTCATGACTAGCATTCAGCCTTTTTTTCTTGTCCCCCTCTTACTATGCAGCCTCTGGATTCCCTGTGGAAATAAGGCTGCTCCCCATTCTCCATCCCCTTAACCTCCTGCTCATTTGAGCTGCAGTGATCAAATGTACTACCTTGCCTCATCATTTTCACAGATCTTGTTGACTGTGTGACAGACTAGAAAATCTTGAGCTGGTGATGGATTAAAGCATCTCCAGGTATTGCTGTACAAGGGATGGTCCTGAATCTCATCTTGGAAGGTAGACTGAGGGTCTGTCTGTACAAAGCATATTTTCAGGTCACATCTTAAAATGTGACTGGCAGCAACTGCATCTCCACAGCTTCAGCACTTATCAACAGATTTAGTGCAGAATCAACTGGGTGAACTTAAACTGCATCATTAGGTGGAGGTAGACCCTTCAGTTGCATAAAACAGTGTAAATGCTTGGTCTCAAAGCAAAATGTTTTTCTTGTTGCACAGGCTGAGAGAGGTGTAAACATTAGTCTGAATCATGGCTAGTACTCCTCCTTTGGTATTTCATCCAGTGAAATGGGTACAAAAATATTCTGCAAAATGGGTGGGTAAACCTAGGTAGCTCTGCTAATACCAGTGTTGCCTGGATACCAGTGTCTTTTCTCCAGCAAAGTTGTCACTGAAACATCGAATAAAGAATATTGTGTCAGGCAGCTTACTTTCAGTGAGACATTTTCAGTTGAAAATTCTTTTATTGCACTTAACCATTTGCATAGATTTCCATCACTCTTGATACAGATAAAATTTATGACTTCTGCTATATCTGATTTTCCACTGACTGGGTAACAAAGACATGATGCTGAATTCTACTTCTCAGTTTACTCTTGGTATGAGCCCCTCTAGATTTATCTAGAGTATATCTACTAGTTAACCACAAATTCAATTTTCCATCTGAGTTAATGAAGCAAAGAACTGTTATTTCAAGAATAAAACCTAGAATTTGATGCTGTAGACAGGAGCAGAGCTCTTGTAACAGCATCCCGTGGTTTAGGCTCAATGTGTCCTTTCACTGTCCCTCCTGGGCAGAGTCTTTCTTTGAGGTTTCTAAATGAATCTAACATTACCGATGCATCTCTCCCAAAGGCTTTTCTTCATCTCCTTTTTATACAGGAGCTATTCAGCCTCTTTTGCTTCTCCTCAGAGGTAGATACTCTAATGTTGTATGCTGGAATAGAGCCGTCTCTCCTAGGTGGCCAACAGTCTCATCCATCTTAAGTCCAGATCCCTTCTTCCCTCTCTAGCACATGTCCACACTTAGCTGCTTACCAGAAATCCTGGCCTGACCACTACTGCTGCTCACCTACCTGCTTCCTGCTCATCCCAAAGAGGCCTGTCTAGAAGCTGGCAGAGAAGAGCTGAAAAACAGAAAGAGTGTCCCAGGGAACAGGAGGTTTTATTCAGGGCTCAGTTCCATTTTTCTCCTTCCTTATTGCAAGTTCCTCTAGACCACAGGAAGCGCTCCTGAATGGTGCATAGATTGGTTCTTACACCTGCTTGTTTGCAGGCATCATGATCACTTTCTTGATTCATAGTTCAGTATGGTTTTGCAGTGGCTTTCTTCCTCTTGATTGTACTGCTGCTTCTTTACTTAAAAGCTTTTAATACATTAAAGTCTAAAGAAGCAGAATTCTATATCTCTATGAGGCAATTTGTCTTGAGCAAGCCCATATACTGAGTTGGTAGCAAAATGCGGAGTGAAACAGTAAGGCTGCTCGGTGCCCAGCTTTCTTTGACACTTCCACATATGACTGAATCAGAGCAGTTTAAGCAGTGTCTGCGTGGGAGACAGGAAGGCTATTGCATCTCTTCAACCACGTAAAAGCCTGCTGGATGCATTTAAAATCTTACAAAACCTGAGGATTCATTGGTCATCGGAATGGACTCCTGGCTGGCTGTATCCTGGTATGGTGCAATCATAG
>JANHGB010035863.1:0-19269 GCA_026283785.1 Coracopsis vasa | reverse complement strand
CTCTCCCCTCTGCCCTGGCTGTCACGCTCTGGTCGGTGGTCCTTTAGCATCAAGTCAAACGGGACAGGCAGGGGCACAGGCAAAAGGCAGGAGGTAGGGGTCAAGACATAAAACTGTATCTCCATTCAGTCCAAACTGGGTTTAACACCTCCTAAGGGGAAGGAGAGGGAATATTAATTGTGTTAATGGCATCTGGGCTTCGTGCTCAGGGGCTGGAGGGGGCAAACAGCAGCCTTCTGTGCTCACCAAGTCCATAGGGATGACTGGGTTTGGTGTTAACTTGGCTGTCTTCTGCAGCACTGTGGGCATGGGTGGATGGTGAGCACCCTAAAGCTGCCTTTGGGGACCAGGCTGCAGCACGGCTGAGGTGCCCTGAGAGGAGGTGGTAGCTCTTCTTTGGGACAGTTGGAGCCTGTCCCGTGCCTGTAGGATGCTGGGATCATGGACACTGGTAGGGATGAGGTCTAATGAAGGGACTTGGGCTGCTGTGGTAGACAGGGCTCCTGCCGTGTCCATGAGACTGTGGCTACCCTGGGGCAGTCCTCACTTGAGCCTGTGCTGCTCTCCAGAGCAGAGCGGGCAGATCCCGGTGCAGGTTTGACAGCCCATGGGCTCCGCTCACCCCCTCTCTCTGCTGTTTGAGGGGACATCCCCTTTGGCAGGTATGGTTTCCTATAGGGTTTCTTTATGTGCCAGCAAAACCCAGCTGTGCAGGTTCCCTTCACCATTCCCATGGCCGTGCCATTGCACAGATACCCAGCATTGGAAGGGGACAAGCAGGGGATGTGCTGATGGAGCAGCCATGGGCAGGTAACATCCATGCCAGACTGTCTCAGCATTCCCCCCTACATCTTTCCACCCACATCCAACCTGAAGCCACTCTATGGCCACCCTCATCTTAATGGTTGGACTTGATGATCTTAAAGGTCTTTTCCAACCTGATCGATTCTATGATTCTATGATATTTAAGCACCAAGTAAACACGTTATACAGCAAATAATCCCCGAGCAGCTGCAACAAAGGGAGCAGCTCACCCGCAGCGTTGGCCCCCATCACCAAAATAATAAGCATCCCTCCATCCCCAGGCCTCGTGCAATGGAAATGGGGGGGGCTCTGCCATCCCCAGATGAGGTTGCCCTCCCAGCCCCCAGGTAGCCTCATTGCTTCCCAGCGGCCGAGGGGAGAGGAGGGTATTTCAGGCCCTCGCTCCCCGTGCCTGTGCCCCGCATCGTTCCTTTAATTACAGGTTTTCAGCGGCGCAGCGCTGGGCAGGGATCGGCGGGGGGATCGGTTCCCAAAGGCTGTCATTTAGCCTCGTCAGAGTGCCTCTTCAAAGAGGGGAATCTAGACATTTTCTCCGCAAGGTGCGGAGTGGACTGTCTCGGCCCCAGCATGAATATAATGACAGATGCATTTTACAGCGAGCCGGGACTGAATGCGCTCGACCACGGCTCCTCCTGTCAGCCAAGTCATTATTTTTTGTCATTTGCTGACAGTTTGGGCCTCATTCGTTTCTCTCTCTTTTCCTGTTTTTCCCCCTGCCTGGAAAAATGGCTAGGTATCTATGAGACCCCAGCGGGAACGATCCTACACCACGCGCATTTAGATATCGAGGCCTTCACCATGGACCGGGAAGTACGGAAAATCAAGCAGGGGCTCGCCTTGAAATTCTCCGAGCTGGTTTACAATGGTACGTATGGTCCTTCAGTCCATCCCTGCCGCCGCAGCATCCTCCCAGCCTCCCTCCTCTTCCTCCCTTGTTGCTGCTGCAGGCTGCAGGTCCTACTGGTACATGTGCTTAGGGCTGTAAAATTCAGGTGTGGATCTTAAGGCTGCTCACAGGGGTGAAAAATGGGTTTGCTCATGCCAGGGGCTGAGCTTGACCCCATGCTCTGCCTGGTTTCGTGCCAAAAAAGCTCTATGCCTGCCTCCGGGAGGTGATGTTGCCTTCCAGGAGGGTTTGCAGATGCAGGATGCTCCAGGCATCTCTCACAGCCCAGTGCCACCGCTTTGCCCCATTCAACACATTCACGTCTCACAGGCTCTAATTCACTGCTCCTTTGTGTCCCTCCAGCCACCGTGGTCCAGGGTCTATGGGACAGCAGGGTCCTGGCCGTGCTATGCAATGTGCAGCCCACACAGCGGCACTGCGGGTTGTGGCTTTGCTGGGATACAGGAGCAGCTCCCAGCGTGGCCAGGCTGGGCAAGGACAGCACTGTCTGTAATGGGCCAGGAGCCATAGGGGACAAGGGGACACTGGCTCTCACCTGCAGTTAGGGACAGAAACAAGCCCCTTGGCCTTCCTCCTGCAGTGCGGGTCTGCTCACGTGTGATGATTTTGAGGGGGTCTCAGCTTAGTCCCTGCCCTGCACTGCTGGGATGGGTGCTGCCAGGTTTGCGGGATCGGGAATGGCACCCCCAGGAAGGGACATCAGCACTGCCCCAGGGTCTGCTCCATGGATCAGCCCCGAGCCGGCTGCTGGTGCTAAGTTGAAGGATGCAGGTTTAGCCCAAAGAGAGCCATAGGTGGGCTCAGAACCCTGCTGCTCATAGGTGCCTGCTGCATGGCTTCAAGTGGTGTGCCCTCATGTCCTGTGTCCTGTCTAGCTCAGAGCTGATGTCCTTGGAACCCTGCACTGAGATTTTCCTGTCTCTCAGCCAAACAACACTTTTATCTTTTATATGTCCTGATTTCTCAGCCTCCCAATTCCTCCTCCCATCTCTTTCTAGGCATTTCCCTCTAACCACGGTGGCTGGCATGATTCCCTTGTGATCTTCTATGGGAAGATCCCACAAAAACAGCGTGATCCTGGGAGCTTGGGCTTCGGGCAGCAGCAGATCCAGCGGGACTGGGTCAGGCTGTCTTCTCCCCTCTGGTTTCTGATGCCTGTGCTTGTCCTCAGCACCTTCCCCTTCAAGGATATTCCCTCCTGTATCTTCTTCTGCAGTGCTCAAGCCTCTTTGCTGCTTAAACCATGTTTAGGGCCCTGGCAGGGCAAGAGCTTCTGGGGCTGCAGGCATCTTGGTTACCTTCCCCTTGAATCACAGCCTCTGATTTGCTCTTTGATGCTGCTCTTGCCTCTGGCTGGTTTTATTAGACTTAGTCCTGCACTGCCTTTATTTTGACTATTTTATTTCTTAGTTTGAGCATAAACCCCTCGGTTTATTTCTCACCACTCACTTGTGAAGCCACAGCATTAAAGAGCCACTTGGGGAATCATGATTTGGCTTCTCCCTCCCCACCTCTGTCAGGCAAAGGCTGCTGTTTCCCTGGCTCCAGATGCTGAATCCCCAGGGATTTTCAGCATGGGCCCTTAGCCAGGCTTTCAAGCTCACCTTCCTTTAACACCTCATTATTGCAGCTAGTCCTGATTTTAGGAGAATTAGTGTTTATCTTCCCCCCCATCCCATTGATCCCATTGTGGAGGGGTGGCTTTGAAGCCAGTTCCCCTCCCACAGGTACAGCCAGGTGTGGAAATGCCATTGTCCCTCCACCCACACTGTGATTAGGGCAGGATGGAGGTTACAAGGCAGGAAGGTCATTAAGGGGGATCCGCTTCCAACGGGGAATGTGTGTGCAGTGGGGGGCGAGCAGAGGGGGGATGCTGCCTCACACCTGGAGCTGTCAGAGTCAGGATTTAAGTACCTGGTTATTACTTTAATGTGTCTTGGGTTGCTTTTTACAGGGATGCAACAGCCCTGCATCAATCCTGCTGTCTGAAGAGTTGTACCTGGGGGTGGTTACCTAAATAGGGGTGTATTTGCCTGGATGCGGGCTCCCTGCCTGCATGGCAGTGCTATTGATGGGATGTGCCATGGTGGGGTTTGGATCAGGGATGTGGTTTCAGTGGTGACGGGTTGCAGGGCTCTGATGCCGTGCTTTGGAGCAGGGCTGAGCGGATCCCAGGGATGAGGCTGCAGGATAGGGCCCCGCTCAGGGGCTGATGAGGGCAAGCACAAAAGGAACTGTTTGTTGCTTTAATGGCTTCGGTGGGAGCGCAGCTGGGAAGGGAAAGGTGAGAGGGCACCGGTGTGTGAGAGCAGGGGGCCATGGGGGAGATAAAACCTGGGGCTGACCAGAACGTGGTGAATGGGCTCTTTCTCTCTCCACCTCTATCTCCCTTTCCATCTCCAAGGCTTTATTCCAGGTCTCCCCGGCTAATTACCCCGCTTAGGGATAGGAGGGGGCACAGGGATAGCAAGCAGGGCTGCGGCCCCTCCATGCACCCAAGGTGGCCTCGGTGGATGGCAATGTGGGGGCTGCTCCCATAGGCTGTTATGGGGGGCTGCGGTGTGACCACATCACCCCAACACCCAGCCTGGGCACTCATTGTCTGAGCTCTGGGGCACCTGGGGTACTGGGGGGCTACTGTACCATCTGGAGGTAGGGTGGGAAGGGGAGGCTCTTGCCATGATTGTGGGTTGGATGGAGCTTTCTGTGGGTGCCAGCACCGGTTCCCTGTGTCCCACTAGCCTCTTGCTCTGGGAGCATTGGGAGAACAAGGCAAACTTCCCTATGAGCAAAGCTTATGGTTGGAGTTGGCTCCTTGGGGCTGATCCCTGCCCATCCCTGGGGAGAACAGCTCAACCCCTTCCTGGGGGCTGGGAGTCGATCCCCTCCCCAAATCTGTGTCCATCTGTCTCTACCTGACTCTCCTGAGACGGTGTTTGTTGAGTGGCAGTTTCATACTTAACAAAGCTGAAAGGAGAATGGCATCCCTAACTCTTCTTCACCAGCCAGTTCCCAAGTGGGAACCCAAGGTCCACCAAGGGGAAGGGACACACGCGCGGTCTCCATCCCTCAGAGCTGAACCTGGGTGTCCCAGCACCTCATTTCCCTCTCCCAGCCCTGCAACCACATCCCTGCTTGGTCGCCCTGGGGCCCCGCATCCTGCCCGCTGCGCCCATCACCCTTCCTCTTGCCCGCAGGCTTCTGGCACAGCCCCGAGTGCGAGTTCCTCCGGGAGTGCATCGGGCGCTCGCAGGAGGCCGTGGTGGGCACCGTGCGCCTCTCAGTGTTCAAGGGGCAGGTCTACATCCTGGGCCGGGAGTCCCCGCGCTCGCTGTACAACGAGGAGCTGGTGAGGTGAGTGGGCTTTGGGGGACCGGGGTGGTGGCAGCGAGCATCCCATCCCAGCTCGCTCCATCGCATTGCATCCCGCTCCATCCCATCCCATCTTATCCCATCCGCAGTGACGCCATCCTCCCAACCAAAGCACGAGCCATGTTTTCAAGTCAATATTATTCTTTTTCCCTCTGGCTTTTCCCTTTTCTTCACGTTGTTTTCTCTTTCTCTCTTGCACTCGCTCGCCCCCAGCCCTCCCTCAACCCCTTTCAATCTCTCTAAACACTTTATAAGCCATAAATACACCCGAATGAGTTTAGATCAGTCGGAGTAAATGTCAAATTATCTTCTCTCTTTCTCTTCTCTGGCTTTTTTCCCCCCTTTCCCTCCCCCTCGAAATCAACAGCTCCTAATAATCCATCCCAACCCTTCATTATGCTTCGCACTCTCACTTGGAGAGATTAAATGAATAAAGTATATAAAAAAAATCCGAAAAAAAAAGAAAAAAGAGGGAAGAAAAAAAAAGAGGAGGATGGAGGGGGGTGGGATGGAGGAAAAGGAGAGAGGGAGAGAAAAGCAGGGGCACTTATTCTCCCTGCGTCTCCAACCATTTTCCTTTTCTTTTTGATTTCTACATCGCTGGTTTGAAAGCTTTTGAGTGACGGCGTCACAGGAACCCGAGAGAAAGCTGTGAGAGGCAGAGCTGTGTGGAAATGCCTCTGCACAGTAGGTAGAAAGTAACGTAATTATAGAGCAGGTCAGAACCACTCGAATGAGCAAAAATAAAAGCACAGAGGTTTTTCTGTAGCCCGTCAGGGGAGGTAAAATCGTTGTAAACTCTTTCTGGTTTTTTCTTCTTCTTCTTTATTTCCCTCCACTTCCTCCTTTAGGGTTTGTGGCTTCTGGGAAATGAGCCATGTGTTTTGGGGATGTAGGAAACCATCGGAGCTGGGATGTGGTGGGTGAGGCACCAGTCACGGTGGCCATAAACTCTATCAGTGCCAAGGGGTTCAAAGCACCACTGTCCTGCCCTGGACACTGATGTCCCTGCCTGGCATGGGAAAGCCATACCCAGGGGACAGCTCTGGGACAGGGCGAGCATCCCTGCTTGATGCAAGGAGGGGAATGGTGATGATGCACATGAGGGACCATAGAGGGAAATCTGGTGCTGTGTCTCTAGGAGTGACCTTGTGGCTCTGTTGTTCCCAAGGCCCCGTGCCCCTTCTCCAGGGGATAATGGGGACCCTATCCCAAGTCCCCAGCAACTGAGGAGGGGCAGCAGCAGGCACTGGACCAGGGGATCACCCGTATCCTCTCCCTACCCAAACCACAGCCCAAGCCCCCCAGAACCTCCCAACCCATTGCTGGTGCCTTTCTCTCTGCAGCATGAACGTGCAAGGGGACTACGAGCCTGCCGATGCCACCGGCTTCATCAACATCAACTCACTGAGGTCTGTGGGGTTGAAATGGGAGTCTCTGCAAGGGGGGCAAAACCCCCCAGCACCCATGGGGCTCTTCCCCTTTGCTTTGGGGGTGCACCAAGACCTCCCTCTGAGCCCTCACCAACCAGCCCTGCCTAATTACAGCTTTCCCCAGCACAGCATCTTGTTATTTGACTTACTCCTCAGACCCCACTATACAGATCGTCCCCCCCCCTCAACACCAGGGCTGTAAAACACGCCACATTTACATAATGGGCTCTTAATTTTTCCATTGCCTGTTAACTGCTTTGTTCTCCCTATCCGCCGTGTGCCCCCCCCAACTCCTCTAAGATAAATTAATTACATTATCTCGTGGAAAAGGGAACAAAAAGAATTAAACTGTACAGGCCTTAACAAACGCCTGCTCTTCACGCCCCTCATTCTGCTCCAATTAACTGAAAGGAAATGTGTGTTATTACTGTTAATTTACAATTAATTCATTTAGGGTGTTTTTTTCCCTCTCAACCCTGTTTTCCAGGCTGAAGGAATATCATCGTCTCCAGAGCAAGGTCACCGTAAAGCAGGATGAATAGCAATCAATCGCGCGGGAGCCTTCCCCGCTCCCCCCCTTCTCTAATTTCTCTTCAGAACTAGCGCTAATTGTGGTGGTAATTTGTGATTGTAACTTGTCTCCCCGGAGGTGATGGCTTTGTTACGGGGCAGCGAGTGAAATGCAATCATTAAATAAAGGTGGTTGGCCGGAGGAGAAGTGGGGGAAAGGAATAAAACCCCAGCCACGCGCGGGGTCCGCGCATTGAGAGCCGGGCTTTATTCCTGCCTTGTTTGTTTGCTCTTCTGGCCCAGCGCTTCCCCGAGCCAGGCTTTGTGGAGTTTGTAATGGATTAAGTGGCTCTGAAGGACATGGCGGGGGGTTTGGTGGTACCTTGGTGGGAAGGTGGGGAGCAAGGGACATAGCCCTGTATGGTGCTGGGCCAGAAGGGTGAGTGGGGCGGTGGGGATGGGTTAAGAGGATTTGGTCCTTTTTCTTTGGTCTTCGTTTTGGTGTGTTTTAGGAGCAGAGCTCCTAATGAAATGGGAAAGACAAGAGGGAATATCTTTCGGCTGGTGTTGCAGGACAGGCTGGACAGCCAGTTTTTCTCCCATCTATCGTGCCTAGGTGGGTTGTGGCTCCCTCCATCCCTATGGCTCAGCCAGGATGCAGGGATGGCTCAGTGAGGGACACGTGCTCCAAAACTACAGTGGAAGCAGGAGAAAAGAAAGCAAACACTTTCTGACCCATGTAAACACCTAGGATGTGCTTCTGCTCTGACGAGGATAGGGAAGGACCCGCATTGGGATGTCCCCATGGCGGGTGTCCTCAGGCTGAGAGCAGAGATGCTCTGTGGGACTGGCAGTGATGCACCCTGTGGTGCCCAGGACACAGCCACAGGGAACCAGTCACCCCCATCCCATTTCCCAACATATTTAGGGAGCAAAAGCAGTGTTCCCACCAATAAGGGGAATGCTTTTCGAGCCCGCAGGGGCCAGCCAGGCCCCGTGGCCATTTGGGGACATTGAGGCGTGCCCTGCCTGCCCTGCTGCTGAGCCTGTGAGCGTGACAAGCTCTGACATCACAGCTGGGAAAATAACATGTTATTTTCCCAGCTTGGATGTGACTTTCCCTGCTATTACTGGCAGCGACCATCTTGGGAGGAGAAAGCAGCGGAGGGCTGTCAGGTGAGCGGACAGAATGGTTTTCTGGGCTGGTGGAGCCTGTCCAACCCCTGTGGGGTGTGGGGATGCTGCGTGGGGCCGCCCCATTCCCTACATCCCATTGCTTATGGCAGCAAGTCCTTGCTGAAAGCGCAGCTTCACGTGGGGGTCCCACATGAGCTGTGTCCCAGAGCCCTGCAGCAGTGGTGATGGTCAATGGGGATGTGGTGCTGAGCCCGCATTGAGCCAGCACTGTTCATCCCACAGCAGCCTTCTTCCAGGTGGAGGAAAGGGCTTGAAACCTCATCAGGAGCCATCTACTGGGGGGTATCATCTAAAAAGCAAGATGGGAACATCGCTGCTGCCCTTCAGGATACTGCGCTGGTCCATGGGACCTCCACTACTCACCCTCAGCAGCGACAAGGCTTGGCCATGCCAGAGGGCTCTGCTGGCAAAGTGGAGTTTGGAATAACTTCGTGCAATGAGGAGATGGTGTCTTTTTCTTAGGGAAAAAAACCCAACCAAACAAGAAAGTGTCACAGCAGAGGCTTCTTATGTCCCAATGCTTGAGAAATGCCAGATGTGCTCTGGGAGGGCTCCTCGGACCAAGGCCACCTCTCTCTGGGATGCTTAAATCCATTTAACTTCAAGGCATCAAACTGGCTCCAGCAGTTGTGCCGCAGCACTGTGGAGCCCAGACCTGAGGGTCCTTGGCTGCCCAAGCCTTGCTGGGGTGTGCAATGAGGTTTTTGGCTGAGGATGTTGTGTACCATGGAATCCAGCTTCTTGGGCAGCACAGGGGTGCTCTTGCAGGTGGTGGTGGACATGGCTGTGGTCAGCCTTGGAGGAGTCGCATGTGTTGGCTTCCAACTGGGCTGAAAACACATTGTGCTGGTAAAGCAGGGCTCAGCGTGCTGGAAAAGCCAAGTCAAACCCAGTGCGAGGAAATAAAACCTCTTGAAAGCCATGGGCTCACAGGATAAATGAGACCCAGCACATGACTGCCTTTTCCCCTTGGTGCAGCAACCAGGGGCTGCAGCAAGAGGATGCTGTGAGTTAAACACCCCTTGTTTAATTACTACTTTAATTACCATCAGCCCTTCCAGTTCTCAGGATTTGGTGGTTTCTCGTTATCCCCCTTGCACGTTCCCAGCATCCTTCCACCCCTTGTGCATATTGGGGGGGTATTTCAGGGGCTTTCAGTCTCACGTTGCAGCAGGAGGTGAGCAGCACGGTGTGAGAAGTTCCTGAACCGCCTGGTAACACCCTTTCAGGGGTATTTTTGGGTAACATATTGGGTATTCAAGGTGGCAGGCTTGTTTCTGCAACACCCGGCTTCAAGAGCAGTGAGTGTGGGCTCCCCATCCCCAGGGCAAAGCATCCCCTGGGAAGGGACCTGCATCACTGCTGGGCTTTGAAGCTCTTCTCTGCATCCCCAGTAAGCATCACCCAAGCTCCAGCCTGCCCCAAGGCAGACCCTGGTGCTGGGGGTCCTTTGGGGATGCCCTTGGGAAGCTGCACCCCCTCTTTACACCATGGGCCATGCTATGGGGCTGCTCTGCCACCCTCCCAGGCTGTGGGGAAGGGCTCGCCCGGGGTCGCAGCAATCGATATCTCATCTGCAGGCTCTCCTAGCGGAAGTGATGGTATATTGGAACATGGTAATGGGTCTGGTCTAGTGGAAAAGGCTAATCTTCCCCAGCTGTACAGGATCTCCGCAGGTGTCCTCCGGCTCTCCCCGCTGCCACCAGCCCTGCAGCCAGCCAAGGAGCACACACGCTGCTTTAAAGCTGCAGCACTCCAATTTATCCTGGTGCCCGTGAGGGAGAGCTGCCTCCAGCGCAGCCCCATGGGGTGCAGAGCCGTGTCTGGGGTGTCCTGGTGAAGGACTGGCCCTCGGGGTGGCATCGTGCAGCTCACGTTTGCTGGCTCAAAGCAGATAAGGTGACGTGTCCTCCAGCCTTGCTCACACAGAGATGGCATTTCCCCAGGGAGAGGAGGAGGATGTGAGGATGATGGCAGGAGGGATGTGGTCCCCCTTGACTACCACCTGCAAACGTAGGTGTAAGGCACGGATGTACCATAGGGAAAAGCAGGGGTGAAAGCTCCTTGCTGTTAATTTGGCTTCTTTGGCAATGCACTTGCTGCTCCATGGGGCTCACCACATGGGGCTTGGTCTGGTTTGTCCATCCCTAGGGATTGCAGAGGCAAATCTCCCCTTCCTGGGTGGCTCTTGCACCCAGCTGGGCTTTGTACAAGAGCAGGGTCCTGGTTTCTCTAAGCTCACCAGGCAATGCTGGCCACTGCAGCCTGCTGCATCACTGTGGCAAAACCAATCTCCCTGTTCCTCTGGAGGTTCAGGTAATTACTGGGTTTAAGGTTTAATGTGCATGTGGGGTTTAGCACAAGCATTGCCAAGAACAACTCGGAACAATGCACAGGTTTGGGCAGCACATCCTGAGGGATCAGGTGTGGCCTTGGTGTTTGGAGCCCCTGGATGTGGTCTGCAAAATGGGAGGCTTTGGGGTGCCCATCAGAGGCTGAGATCCCATCAGATCCCACCATCTGATCCCTTGGTTGTGCCAAAGATCGTGCTGACCTTGTCCAGGGCAGGGATTTTTTCCTGCAAAGGGCAGTAAGAATAGATGAGTTTTAAGAGAAAATTCCCAGGGGAACAGAGCAGCTGTGGGGCTGCGGAGTTTTTGCTTAAACTTTACTTTATTAGGCAAAGAAAGGGTCCATGTGAGCAAAAGTGATGATGCTTTGCGGGAGGGAAGCAGGGAGGTCTTGTGTGGCTGTGCTCTGTGGGGCCGTGTCCCCATCACGTCCCCTCCTGGGGCTCCATCTCTCCCAAATGAGGGACAGAAGATGCTCTTGTGCTGCCCAATACAATGTAGTGCAGGTGGTGGTCCGTGGGCTGCAGAGCCAAGGATGGAGTCCCCTCGACAGGGACACTTGTAGTGATGGTGCACTCACAGGAACACTACGGAATCCTCTCGATGAGCATTCGTCTCCCCTTTTCCTTCAGAGACGTGGCTCCAAGCAGTTCATGGGAGCAGGGAAGGTGCCCTGGGCCCTGCACACAGGTCACAGGGCTGCAGCACAGCACGGCTATTAAGTGTTTCTATCTTTCCAAGGGAAAGCCATCCATCCCCCTGGTGCAGTTGGGAGTCGCCGGCCGTGAGCTTCCCAGGCAAGGGGGAGATGGTTGCCTTTGTAAACCCCTTAACAAGGTGGCTTTGTCTCCCCGTTTAACAAGAAGCTCCCTTGCTTCTTCCCGGGAGTTTCCCAACGCTGGGTTCCTGAAAGCCAGCTTTATGCTCCGGCCGGGACGCGCTGCCGTGGGGCCGGCAGGGATCAGAGGGACACAGGGGCCCTTCTGCACGCCCCTGACAAAAGGCTGCCCCGGGGGGACACAGCGTCAAAGCTCAGCCGGCACGGGGGGGGGCACAAGGAACCCTCAGAGGAGGCTGCGGTGTGAGCCCGATGTCCATCTGGTCACTCGATCGTGGCAGGCAGTGATGCTCGGGGAGGGCCGGGGGGTCCTTGTGGTTCATCCCCATGGAGAGGGGCACAGGTAGGTTTTGTTGGCTGCAGGTAACCGGATCTGCAGCCGTTTGTGCCTTCCTACCCTCCCCTCTGGCTTTGGTGGGGGTTGAGAGATGGGAGGTGGGAGCCAGGAGCTGAGGGCTGGAAACTGAGACCTCTGTTCAGAGGGGATGGAAATGGGTTTGGAGAGAGATCAGGGTGCCTGTGCTCCAGCACCCTGCAGCCCTCCCAGCTGGACCAGGGCACATGCAGCAGCAGGAGGAACCACTCCGGAGTGATGCTTGGCTCTCGGCTACAAGGGGCATCCCAGCAGAGGCATCACCCAGCATCCGAGCTGCCCTCTCCCACCTCCTCTCCCTTCCTCTGCTGGACTCCTCTTGGTTTGGAAGCTTTGGCCCTTCTCTCATCCCACCACCAAGTGCCTGGCCTCGCCTCCCCCCTCCAGCCATCTGCCTCCAAGCCCCCTGCCCAGATTTACTGTCACACGTTAAAGCCAGGGCGCAGCGCCAGGGTCACTGTGTCACAGCGGCCCCTCATCGATTTGTTTTACCTCCCCTTGGCAAAAAAGCACTTTGGCCCCAGCCCCCTCGGTGGCGTAAGGGGCTTCCCAAGGCCTTCGGTGCTCCCCTTGCTCATCCTGGTCCTGCATAGCCAGGCCCTATGGGCACGGGGCAGCGGGCGGCCAGCTGAGCCACTGATCTCCTGACCCCGGGGGCACCTAATGTGTCTCCTGGTTTATCTGGATCAATATTTCTGCAAGAGCATGGATGACCCTTGCAGGGAGGGTGCAGAGGACGGGGGTCCCGCTTGTTTAGCACAGACTTGTGGCTGGTTTAAGTGCTTGGCCAGCAGGGAGACCTCAAATGAGGATGATGGCTCAGACTGGCGATGTTCGGGGTCTCCTCCTTCCAGTTTGCAGGTCTTGAGCTGCAGTGCAAATGGACTAAAACCTGAAGAGCAGGGGTGGCTTCAGCCCTCAAGCACTGCTCCCTGCAGGCATGGGGCTACCATGGGCAGGGGGTGGCATGGGTAGGGGTGCAAGGTGCTCACTGGGCTCTATGTGAATAGAGAGATGCAGGCAGTCGCAGGAGAAGCACTCAGTGAGGTATCCCTATGGCATTTGGGGCTGGGTGAGGGATGTTTGAACAGTCTTATTTGGTGCAGGGGGTGTGGATGTGAAGGTAAAGGATGCACATTGGCTTAATAAGGCCAAGCAGTGGGCTGCTGGGGGACACATCCGGGACAGGTTTGGAACAGCAGCCTCCAGCCCTTCCTGGTGCATGCTGGGGGACGCTGGAGGCACGGTGCCTCTTATGGCTTGGCAGAGAGAATCAAGGCAGAGAAAACATGGACTGCAACCACCTTGCTGAAGGCACCATGTCCTCAGAACCCCTCCTGTCCCACAGCATCACCCCCATCACCACCGAGCCACAGGTACCATCAGCCAGGGCAGATGCGCGGCAGCGTGGGCAGCCCAAGGAGAAAGCAGGGGCTCTTGGCAACTCTGCCTTTTGCTTTCAGCCTCGCCCTCTCGCTATTTATCAGTGACTTTTGTCCTTGGCCAGCTTAGCGGCTGAAAGGGGCTGTATTATATCACATGGAGGCAGCTCCTGGGGGGAGAGGGCCGCGCTTTCTGCTGGAACAAAGCGCGGGTTGGCTAATTCCCCTCTCCTCCCGCAGCACCCGGGTCCCATCTGGTTGACACAGTTTGCTCCAGTGTCTCCTGCTATTAAGCCCCCACTTGCCTTGCTGAATCACTGGCGCTCCCCCCGCCCCTGAACCCTCAGCCCCTTTTTCTTGCTTTATTTCTCATTTTCCCCAAAGCCGGGCAGAACCCGCTCCATGCGGCGATGTCAGATGTGCGCGGAGCAGACCAATAAAACCTAATGCATCCCCTTCTTTGTCTGCCGGCCTCTCCAGCGCCGCACATTTTCCACTCAGAAAGCTACTCAAAACACATCAGCAACGATCCCTCACAAAACAGCCACTTGTTGGCTAATTGTGCCGGGGACCTGCACTGCGCTTTCCTGCCGAAGAGGGTCCGTTGAGCAGAGGGTGATGGGGACCCTCAGTATCCACTGGGATCGGCCCCAGGGTCTCAGCTGCTCTCCAGGGTTTGGTCAAGCAGGGATGAGGGATGGGGATGTTGTTATTCCTCGTGGCCTCGGGTAGGTCCAGGTGAGCTGGGAAGGGTGGTTGTAAAGCCAGAAGTGGGGCTCAGCTCAGGATGCAGCTGGATGGACAAGCAGATGGACCCTGCTGGAGCTCTGTGTCCTACCTGCTAACTCCTGCGCAGGCAGGAAAGCAGGCAGGTATGATGCCAGTGGGATGGGAGCTGAGGAAGGAGATAAGAAGGATGCTGGGACCCCTTCAGGCTGGTGACTGTTTGCTCAGTGCCTGTGATCCTGGGTGATGTCCCTGTGTCTGAATGCTGGGGGGAGAGCTCCTTGCAGCTTGGAAGGGTGCTGGTGGGATTCACCAGAGGGGATAGAGACCCAGATGTGCACTGGAGGTCAGATAGGCTGAAAGTGAGAGATGCTCCATGCTGGGAAGGAGACAGAAAGGCTTGGACGTTTGCCTAACAGAGAAGCATCCAAAAATCCCTTTTGAGGGATCTTTTGTGCCCTTTGGGATAGGAGAGATGGGATCAGCAGGTGGTTAATCTCCTCCTTATGCATCCCAGGGGGTGAGAGCATCCCTGTGGTGCCGAGGGTCCCTAAGCACACCCGTCCTTTTCCCCAGCACACAGATAAGTGTGTACAGTAGCTGCATTTATTTTTCTGCTGGAAAACTCCACCAGCTTTTCCTGCTGCCACCCCAGGGGATCAGGACCAGAGCTGCATGTAGCCGAGGGAGCCTGCTCTTGGGGGGTACTGTCACACCTTTTAGCTTAAACCTGCTCAGTTCCTCCCTGTTTTGGGAGTAATTGGGAGGCAGGCGAGGAGGTTCAGTGCCAAAGCCAGCAGCCAGTGGTAGCAGGAGGCTTCTGGTGGGTGCTGTGCTGGGCAGGCAGCCCAGAGCCCTCCCATTGAGCACCGTGCTGCAGAGCACATCTGCCTGCACTCACCTGCCTGCACTCACCTGCCTGCACTCACCTGCCTGCTTAAATGTCACACAGGCAGAGCAACACAGGGAGCCCAACCAGAGTGGGGTCCCACTTTCTGCTTTCCCCATAGGGACCTGCTTTGGCTCTGTTTGGGGACCAAGATGAGCCTCTCTCATGCTGCCCCATCCAGTGATGTGGAGGGAGCTGCTTCCTCTTCCCAGCCCCTTTCTTTGCTGCTGGACTCATCACATCTGGATGCGGGACCCCAGGGGCAGGTTGGACCCCACATACCTGGGGGCCAGGGGAATAAGGGGTTAAGCTGCACCAGTGGCAGACATCAGAGGATTACAGGTTTGTTGCGGGACTGTCCCATCTGTCAGCAGCACAAAGAGGAGCCCTGTCTCAGGCTGGGCTGTCAGCAAAGAGCCCACCACTACATTAGGACTCCATTAGGGGAGACTGGCGGTGGGAAATGGCAGCTGTCAGGGCACTATCATCTCTCCTGTAATTCCTCCCGCTCGCTTCTCAACAGCACTTAAATAGCAGGTCTGCCCATTGGGCCAATTGTGTGGTTCCTTCCTCCCGCTGCTCCTCTTCTTTCTTTAAAGCTGCAGCTCCCTGTGCCCCTTCCCTGGCAGCCGGTGTGGCCGGTGCTGGTGCTGGTGCTGCCCATGCAAGGAAAAGGGCTCATGAGTGTTGGCAGCATCCTGACTGTTGTGATGGCTGAGGAGCCAGCCTGGTCTGCAATGGGACCAGTGGGCTTAGCAATGAAACCAGTGACTGCTGACCTTGGCGAAGGGAGGAGGGGAGGTGGGATACAATCTCCAAGGATAGGCAGTGTCCTTCCATCTCACATCTCTGAGCTGGTGAATGATTCCTGGTCTGTTTTGCTTGTGCCTAAAAGCCTGGATACCCATGCAGGGCTGGTGTTGCTCTGCAAAGAGTAACAGGACGGGTAGGACCCCTGGCTGGTGACCAGGGTTGGGGACCATGTCCAGTGACCATGGGCTGTGCTGGAGCAGGGTTTCTTCCTCTTATTACCAAATCTGCCCAATCCTTCAGGGCTTAGCAGAGCATCCTGGGCTGTACCTGGGCTGTACCCCTTGTCCCATCATGGCCAGCTTGGGGTGAGATGCTCCCCATGAGGAGGCTCTGGGATGCATCTCACCATGGGATCAAACCATGGACAATCAGGTTTCCTAATGGGACAACATCATCTGGAAACTCTCAGGATCTGCAGACATCATCTGCTCCAGGAGGAGCCTCAGGGAAGCATCTCAGCATGATGGGGACCCCTCTCATGTGCTCAGTGACGGTCTCCACACTCACACCTCTCCCAGGAGCCCCAAGGGCTCCCCACACCTTGCCCTATCCTCATCCCATCTCCTGCCAGACCCGGCATTGCCTCCACGCTGGTTTTCCCTGTGGAGCCTCCTTTTCCAGGGAGGGATCAAAACAAACACTTCTGCAGGGGAAGTGCATTGCAGTGGTGCTCCAAATAAATACCTAATTTCTCCCTACATGATCTCAAGGAGCAGGAGAGGCGTGAACAGCAGGGCCCGGTGTCGGGCTGACTGGACTCCCCGGTGCGGTAATTCAGAGGATGACAAACATAAGCCAAAGAAAAACGTTGAGCAATGGGCACATCCCGCAGCCCTGAGCAAAGGAGCTATTGCAGGGTTTGGAAATAACGAAGGCAAAAGGAGGGAGAGGGGGAAATTTTCTCATTGAGACCAAGTGAAGTGCCAAACAAGCTGCTATTATGGTGGCTTTGAGAGGCACAGGGAGGAGGCGATGGGGAGGAGAGGAGGGAGGTGGGGGAGAAGAGAGGAAGAAAGGGCTGGAGGGAGGGATAAGGATGGGGGATGAAGGGATAAGGGGGACATGAGGAGCCAAAGGTGGCATAAGGGAGATGGAAAGGGGACCAGGTTGCGTGATGGTGGCGGGGTCACCGCATGCCAGCGCCCCATCCCTCACCTCAGATCCCCCGTATCTCCCCATCCATCCCTCACCCTGGTTCCTGGCCACCTTCCAGCCCCCGCACCCACCACCACCAAAAGGGAATAAAAACCAAACCAAACCAAAAACAAAACAGGGAAAAAAAAAAAAAGAGAGAGATGGAAAGAAGGAAAACAAAATATCTCCAGTTGTCGAGACAAGGGGAGAAAAATAGAGGCAAACATCCATAATTTTCTCTGTGGGGCTTTGCAGTAATTGAGCCATTTGGATAAAAATAAAGGCAGCAGGCCCTTTAGGTAAGAGGAGCTTTTGCAATCCAAGAAGCCTGAATTATGCGCCTTGGATCACTCGAAACCCCCCACCCCATCACCCCCCTCCGCCTTCCCCTGGCGACACCAAACCACTTTCCTTTCTCTTCTCCCTCTCCTGTTTTGTGGGGGGGGTTTTTTGTCCCCTCCTTTTTTAAGTACCCTGTCAAACGGCATCCGACGAGGGCAGAATTTCAGCTGTCACAACTAATTTCAGCGTGTGTGTGAAGGTGTGTGCGGCTCCGGAGGGGGGGATGCGGGGGATGGAGCCAGAGAATCGCTCCTGGCTTTTTTTGCTCCCTCAAAAAGGAAGATTTACATCAGAAATTTGTTTCTGGAAGTGTTTAAGGCCTGTAATTTCCCTCTATTCAATTGCTGCCTGATGTCTTCTTCACACCAGGCTCCCCCGCAGCCGTCCCTGCCTGTGCAGTGCTTGGGGTCGCTGTCTCCCTCCCAGCAGCCTGGTCCATCAGCCTTAGTCTTCAGCACCAAGGAGGTTCCTTCATCTCTTTTTAGGGCTTGATGCTGCCAAAACTTGGCTCTCCCAGCCCCAAGTGTGGTGCTGGCAGTGGATGCTACGGCTTCTCCCTGCCCGCATCCCACACTGGGGGCTTTGGGGTTTAGATTTGGGCACCTTCCTTTGCAGTCACCTTGAGGTTGGCATCAACTGCAGGGTCATAGGGTGAATCTTGCTCAAAGGCAAGAGCTGAATGGGGTTGTTTGGGGGATCCCCCCACCTAGGACCTGTGTGGGGAAAGAGGTGGCTGGTGCTGAGCCAGGGTTAGGAGGGGAAAATCCCTGAATCCAGCAAAGTCTGTTTGCAAGAGAGGAAGAAGCAAAGCCCTGGGCATGGCTGCTGGAGGTGCCTTCACCATGGTTCTAACCATGATGATGGGTGGCTGCAGTGATACTGATCATTTTAAAATCCTTCCCCCATGAGCTGTGTTCCTTTCTCCTAAAATAAATGGGCATTTTGCTTAAGAAAATGATCCCAAAAGGAAGAGATCAGCAAGCCCACTGGTGTAACGTAGGTGAGCAGCAGCAGACTGTACATCACAGGGAAGAAGCATGTTCCTTGCTCTTGGAAAGCCACCAGACAATTTCATGGGCCTCAGCAATTCCTGCCTACTCATGTGGGTGGGAATGAGATGCATAAAACTGGAAAGAGCAAGAAACAGCTGAGATGGAACCGACATAACTTGGGGCATAAAATACTTGGTGGCTTTGGGAAAAGGGGTCTGGGATCAGTGAAAGTTGGGCTATTCCAGGCAAACCCTGCCATGCAGGAGCTGGATGCAGGCTCCAATCTGGAAGACTGCATCCCTCATGCAGCTGCTCTGCAATGGGGGGGTTACTTCAAGGCCCTCCATGGTACCAGGCTGTGGGGGTGGATTGCCAGACCGGGTCTCCCATCACTGCCCCTTGTCCCCCCTGTGCCATAAGCCATGCCACCACCCCACAGCCTGGCATTGGTCTCATATCCTGGAGGGATCATGAACCTACAGCCAGTGTGTACCCCCAACAAAGGGATCTGTGCCCGAGCAGCAGGTTGGGTGGCAGCATTCATGGGACACCCCAAAAACCCACACACTGCCCAGACCTATGAGAAAAAAGGGCTGTGCAGGGGCCCTGCAGCAGCACCTTGATCAGGGAAGAAGCTTTGCATGTTCTTTGCATTAATCCTTGACTAACTGGTCCTTGCATCATCCTGGAGCCTCCTGCTCCACTGTGCTGGGAGCACTGTGGCTGTATCGGACCTGGGGCTCTGGCACAGGGATGCCAGGCACCCTCGGGAGCTCCAGCTCTACAGGAGCTTCATGCAGTGTCACAAGCACCATGGCAGCGTCCAGCCACCATGAGCCAGAACCATGGTCCCCAAAGACACACCAGAGCGGGCTGGAAACGAACACTATGGAATGAGGCGTCTCCATGGAAGGTGTCAAACGGTGGGGCCACATCTGCGGCCACGCTGCAGCAGGGATGGATTGGTTGGCACGGGCCGGCAGGGTATGGCAGAGGCGTGGACAGTATGGCATGGGCTGGAAGTTGTGGGACAGGATAAGAACGGGATGTCAGGGATGAGAATGGGATGCCAGGGATGAGAATGGGATGTCAGGGATGGGAATGGGATGCCATACCCGCCTAGCCTTAGGAAGCATTATAGCCGGCCTACTTATCACATCATACATAACCCCAACACAAACCCCT
>JANHGB010035861.1:0-14223 GCA_026283785.1 Coracopsis vasa | reverse complement strand
GTTTGCCTTCAAGCCAAACTTGGGCTTGGACTAATTTTTCCCTCAACTTTTTTTTTTCAGCTGTTTGTTTCCTTTTACGGATGACCTCTGCAAGGAACTGAATCAAAATGTTTTTAGTTTTTTCCTTTCATACACCTCACCAATCATTCTTAAATAATAATAAAAGGAAGTTTTTGTAGATGTTAAATCCAAATACAAATAATTTACAAAGATTAGAGAATAGTTCATTGACACACAGATGGGAAATTCCTCGGCGCCTTTCTCCTAGTATAAAACAAATAGATAAAATAGAAACTTACACTAATAGAATTCCTGCTAAATAATTTCTGCTTTTAATAATTGAAAATTTCAGTTTTCTATACAAAATATCAACACATCCAGAAGAGTTTAGCACACAGTACAACATAATGCAGAGTTACCATTAACTTTATACAAGCCTCTTTCATAACCAGAAAGTACTCAATTCATATTCATATTCCATTTATATTTCGTTCAACTTGCATTCTTTTCTCAGAGATAACATGGCACCATGTCTAACACCGCAGAATGTTCTTAAAACCTTGTTGGCAATTAAGCAGACGGGACTGGACTCTCCCTCCAATATTTTGAAACAGGTTTCTTAGGTCAATACACCAGCTTCCCTACCAGATTTTCAGCCCCGTTCCCAGAGTTACAAGTTCAATATTTCAGGTTACCCACACACATAGCGTATTTGTCAGCACGAAAAAGTGTGTCAGCAGAAATAGTTTTATCTGCTCTACTTGTGTGCCAAGGGCTGCTACATCCTGAACTTCTTCCCATAATCTTAAAAAAGCAGAATAGCACAGCCTCAGTCCTCCATGAAATATCACAAACATCTCTCCACTTACATACACAGTCAGCAAGGCTTAAGACCAATGAACAAAATTATGCGTGAACCAGTGTAAGTGCAATACACATCCATTAAGGTGGAAGAAAATATAGAACTAACTACACAGCCAACTATCCAGATGATTTTTTAATTGTGGGATGCCAAATGCACCTCTACTGAACTACTGCAGGCCACAGAGGGTTTGTAGGACTCCCCGTCCCTCAGCTTCACATCCCCATCCCAGAACAACACAGACACTTCCCTGCCTTCTGCAATTTGAAGGAAATAAGAAACTAAAGAAAAAACTCATTTATCTGTTCTTTCATTTTACCTCTAGCCTTCAAAGAATCCTTTCACTTCCAATTAAGAATCTGAGAGAATCATCTCACAATAGGGGAATTCCAAAGGGATTTTCAAATAGGGAATTTCAAAGTCTGCTATGGAATTTAGGGGGTGAATTTGCCATGATTTTAGTTTTTTGGGATGTTACTCTCTCTTTGCAATGGTTAATTGGTTTTAATTAATAAAATATTCACTGCTAATATATTTGAATCAAAACATTCTGTGCCTGAATGCTATCACACCTCCCTCCACACAGGTATGAAAGAGAAATGATTTCCTACATAGGAGAAATGGCAACACTGTCACGAAGTTTCAAAGCATATTTATCTGCAGTTGACCACTGCATAGAAATTAGGCATTCCACAGTTAGCTGACTTGGGGGGAAAGTACTTTTGTTGAACTATAAGTTAGCATGCAAATTATAACAAAAAAAATTACTTATTTCTGTAAGAAGTTGCAGGGACTGAAAAACATCACATACTGCAAGCTTCTGTTGTTAAAGTCTAAGCAGAACAAGAATCATGGCTATCACATTCATGGAGCTACCATTCAGTGACACCTCTTCAAAAGGATGCAAATGCATATGAGAGTGAAATCTTAAGTAATGTTTTGCATATCCCATATTCTGGGCCATCCAAAGGGTATTGCACAACCCACATTAACAGCACCTTGATACAGTCTGGTGTTTCAATTGAGTGTAAGCACTTACTCTGCTACAGAAAAAAAAAAAAAAAAAAGGCAGAAGGAGTAATTCCTTGCAAATTTGAAATTACATTTCTCTTCACTGTCTAAAACCAGTACTGACGCAGACCACCTAGTTCAGGCACAGCAATTACACTGGCATGCTCAGCTACTACACAGGCCAGGAACAGCCAGATATTCAAGAATTTTTTTGCTTTATCTACTTTATTAAACACCAAATACATCAAGAAACTCACCCTGTCACATTTCTATAGTCATGGACTGTTGCAAAGATATGAACACAGACTGTCCTTTCAGTCTAACGTGACAGCAGTTTCTTGCCATCAAGCTCAAAACCTTACTCATTCCTGGGGGTACTGAAGCTGACACAGGAGCTTTGGAGCACTGTGGTAAAATAATTCCATCACCTTCTCTATGTTTCCAGGCCTCTCAAAACTATGCAAGAGCTTTATACATTTCAACTCCTCACTGTAATGTGGAGGCAACTAAAATTTCTTTCAGCTTCAAAAAGATTAGTGGTTCTAATAGTTCTCACGAAGCGTCTCTCAAGTGAGTGGTAATGACTGTAAATGCAATTGGGATGTATGAATTAATCACTTAGTATCTGGAAGCTGATATTTCTACCTGATAGACCATTTCTTAATGAATTTATGTTTTGTATTGGGATTTTTTGCTATCTTAAAAGCATTCACATCAAACTAAAATTATCAGCTGCATTTCACTGCCTGAGATAAACAGTACGTGCAGTAAGCACAAATACTTCAAAAGTAAGTTCAGCATTCACAAATTCTCTAGTATTATTAAAAATACAAACACCAACATTGTAAAAGTTTATCATAGTCATAAATAAAGTCTTCCTCCAGATTTATCTCATCGCATTCCTTTAGATTGACTGGGGTTTTGAGGACAAATGGAGACACTGCTGACTGGGAATCTACTGAAATATCCTCCCCTTTTGAAAAAGTGGACAGCTTCATATAAAGGTTTCTTCTTTATGTTCTAAATCCAGGTTAAATAGACAGATCTGTGCAAGAAGTATCTATCTTTAATCTCCTGTCTTCCATAGATTTCTTTATAAAGTGTCTGGGAAGAAATGGAGTATTTCCTCCCTGCTCTCTGGTTCCTACGCCCCTCTGATACGGCTCAAACAAGAGAGGTTTTTGATTACCACTTCAACTAATTAAGGAGAGGGAACAACCTCTTCACTAGATCTAGAAGATAAGTAATACAGGGCTTACACTGTAATGAGGAAGATTGTGCCTAAACACATTTAATGGTCAGGATTGCAAAGCACTGGAAAAAGAGTGGGATTTCCTGCACTGGGAGCTAGAAGCAGCTTAAACCCATAGCTATTTGGAGTAGCACAGGTATAAACAAGCAGATGAGCTCTCAAAGTCTACAATCCTTTCAGAAAAAAAGTCACAAACACGGCTCTTTAGTCTCCTCAGGGATAAATGGAGCAGACAAACTGCTGTACACTGCACTGATTAACAAAATGTTGAGCCAGACGAAATTAAAAGTACAAGATATAGCTCTTTTTGCCAGAAGGATTCCAAAAGAGGAACCATTTTATAGACGAGTCTTCCCCTATGCAAGAGGAGAGTAAAGGACAGAAGTCAGGTTTCAAGCTTAAGGCTTTAAAATATAACACTGCCTGTATTAAAGATTCAAGCAAAAATCACCAGACAGCAAACTTGCTATGTAAAGAGTAATTCCTAGGCAGCTTACCTCAATGGACCATAATTCAACATTATGAAAGCCAGTATAACCATCACACACAGGGTCCTTCTCTTTGGAGATGATACTTTGAGCTTCTCATTCTAGACAGGAAAAAATAGAGAAGATATGCAATAAAAAAGGGGCACAAGCATGCAAAGGTATGTCAAAAGCTAAATACTGCAAACTATGCTTGCTTTTTAGCTTGATATTTGCCTAATCGTGTATGAATACACACCAGGACAACTTAAAAATAAAACTCTCTAGTTTGTACATTATACTCAGCTTCCAGCCAGTCTATCTGCTCACTGAAATCTTCAGGAGAACCATGAAATAATGAATTAAAAGTCAACTAGATAATGTGATAGGTGTCCTGACCTAGAGTTGGTGAAAGTCCTGCTCGGAGTGGGAGGCTGGGCTAGAAACCCCCAAAGGTCTTCCCATCAACATTTCCATGATTCTGTTTACGTGCAACTTCCATTAGAGCAACTTTCTATAAAGTCAGATCTTCATCACAGTCTCCTACCTCCGATACTATTTCATCCAGCTGCCTCTTCAGTGTGCTGTTTTCTTTCTTGAGTTTCTCGTTCTCCAACAAGGCTGCCTCCAGCCGCGCCTCCAGCCCCAACATGTATTCTTTCTTTTTTTTCCGTGACTGAAAGGCTGCCTCACGGTTTTTGATCATGCGCTGCTGCCGTCTCAAGACATTGACCTGGACAGAAAATACAGAAGCCTGTTAATGATCCACAAGTTAAAAGTGCCTCTATTTCATGCATAGTGTCTGCTCCTCTACTTTGCCAAAAGTCTGCATGGATAGCTTTCTGCCCTCTGCTTCAAATGAGCAGAAATGTTCAGCATAGAGGCAGCTAGGAATCACAGTACATCTCCAAAAGTTACAGCTCATGGAAAAACACGAAAAAACAGGTCCTGCACTATCTCTGTTTTCTCCTGCATTCTTAACCTTCTATGTGTGGAGGATACAAAATGTACACTCAAGCAGCTGATCAAAAAAGACAGAAAATACGTATCTTCAGGTCTGCAAGGTAGCAAGAATGTCTTTCACCTTCACTTTACCATGCACCAGTTTATAGGCTACATGAAAAAGTGAAAGGTTTGTTGTAAAACCTTACTTCAAACAGTACTAACTACATTCAGACTGTCCTCTGTCTTCAGTCTTTACAAACTCATGCACTTTACAAATAAACTGCTACTTCACAGAGATACAGAATCAACTAGGTTGGACAAGACCTTTAAGATCATCGGTCCAACCATCACCCCAGGACTGCCAAGCCCACCACTAAGCCATGTCAATAAGGGCAAACTGATCTCCCCTCAATATCTCCCCTTATGGCTGCCCTGCATGACCTCCACGCAGCCACTCCTCATCTGCCCCCCCTCGTGGCCCACACTGTATAGGTATAGCTGCCACCTCTACCCCTCACGGCCACCCCTCACACCCCATGGCTGCCCTTGCTCTCCCCTCATGATCTTCCCTCACATCCTATGGCTGCCCTTGCTTCCCCCTCACAAATGCCACTCACCCGTTCCGCCACCCCTCTTCTCCCCTCAGGATCTCCCCCCATGGCCACCCTTGCTCTTCCCTCACGATCTTTCCTCATGGCTGCCCCTCATCTCTTCTCATGATCTTCCTCCATGACCACCCTTCCTCCCCCCTCACTATCTCCCTCACAATCGCCTCTCATGGCAGCCCTTCCTCTCCTCTCACAATCTCCCCTCATGACTGCCCCTCATCTCCCCTCATGGCCACCCTTCCTCTCCCCTCACGATCTTCCCTCATGGCTGCCCTTCGTCTCCTCCAGTTCTGAGCAAAATTTAACTTCTATCCCAAAACAACCTACATTTCTGGCACAAGGCGGTAGGAACATCTTTCACACTCCACAGGTTTTGGTACACACTTTGGGAAAGTTACGAAACAGTTGAAAGTACAAACCATTTCAACTTTACAGTGGCTGGCTTCTTAGCTTATGAGAACTGCTGTCTTCTATGATGTGTCTTTAATGCAGGCATACAAAACCTATGCAGTGTTTTCTCTGTTCTTATGAAAGATGTGGGTTTTCCTGTCTCTAACTCAACAGAACACAACTTGACTAATGAGTTTTATTTCATATGAAAATTACCCAATGTACTGCACAGAAAACAGGATTCTTTAATAGAAATCCACGCCTATGTTGAAGTAATTTTCCATAATCTAATTTTTACCACATATTCAATATCTTTTTATCACCAGAACTGGGGGGCAGAATTAAATCCTTTCCCCATAAGTGAGATCCACAAGTGGAAACATGACAGAAAGGTCCTATAATGACAGAGCTAAATTGAATTCCCTCACACACCTACTGTTTATGTCCTCATTATCATTCAATTGCAACAGGAAAGGCAGTCTGCTTTTTCAGTTAAGTGCCTCTTTCCTTCAAAGCAAGCAATGGCTTGCTTAGGCAGCTTTTCTTTTTTCTGCCCAATTTCCTAGCGGAAAGTTCTTAACCAGTTTCTTAGTGAAGAGTGACCCCACTGAAAGCCTGGCACTTCCCCATGGCTGGCAAGCTGTGTAAACGTGTACCATCACGACAAGCAACACACAGGGCCTCACAGCTTGCTATCAGCCAATCTCAGCCTAATCCACTGGAAGGGCTGAGTGTTAAGCTACCAGTTTATCCCTCCTAAGCCCAAAAGAAAGCCCTGCAGTGTTTCTTTTTATCCTGCAATATCTGCTTAGATTAGCAAACAAAACCACATGTTACAGAGCTCAAATGACAGCTACATCTGTGCAGCTCTGGCAGACACACATGGCATCTAAGGCAGTCACAAGATGTTTTAACCCTGCTGGCGCCATCTGTATCCCAAAACATTTGTTCCTTTTCAAAGTGCTATTTTTTAGTATGTGCCAAAGAGCAGTCACAACTGTTTCTTCTGTTTCAATAAACACAGGTAAGATGTGCAGCATTTAGGCTAACACTAAGTCTGAAAACTGCCTCCCTAGAACAGCTTCAAGTGTAAATACACTACCATCATTCAAAACAAACAGCTATTCAGTACCCCAGCTACCCATTTTACTACTGTCATAGATGTTTATATGAAGTGTGAAGACAAGAAAGAGGTTTTGTCAATTAAACCTTATACTCAGACAGTGGCAGGGTGCCATGCTAGCCTTGATAACGGGAGTCATAAACCTAATGACTACTGACGGGTCTTTAGTTTGGCTTTGCATGACAGGCAATTATCATCTAAAACCACAGCACTTTTACCTGGTCCATCTACTGATGGACTCTTCTTAGCTTCTTGCAAATTCAAGATTAGGTTTCCATTGCAGTCTGGCTATTGAATTACTTGTAGCAAACAATTTTTCACTCAAAAATGCAGCATACAAACACAAATAGTGAGGAAAATTTAACATCCAAGCATTAACGGCAATTCTCAGACACTAGGAAACCATACAACCACATCCCTCCAAAGAAGCCAGAAAGCACATGCCTTTGAGAAACAACGTCCTGCGTTGCTAATAAGCAGGTGACTATACTGCAAAATTTCATGTGAATGAGCACCAATATTTTCTCCCTTACAGAGAGATGTGTTAGGACCCTCAACTCACGACAACTGCACTTGGATTACCACACTGAGGAACCCTGACAGCTTAAAAGCCTCAAAGAAGCTTCAGTACTTTCCACAACCATGCCTTCCTTTGGACAACAAAAACCAAACAAAGCAGCTCCAGATCTCTGTGAACTAAATCAAGTTAACACCCAGCTTGCTAGCTAGTTAAGACATCAAAGTTGCAGGATGGAAAAAAAGCCCACATATCTCAAAAGCCGTTTCTGTTTACATCTATTGCTTACTGCGAGCTACTGTGGAAAAACTTATCTGCACAGTGACTGTTGAAAGCTTACCCTTTTTCTACTCAATTCAGGATATGATCAAAAGGCAGCCTAAACAGATCAGGATCATATGAAACTCAATACCTGAATTTTCTTAAAATCACGAGTAAAGTCTGGGAAGGGGATGGAAAAAGAATCAGGCCTACTGCTGACACTCCCAATTCATCTGCTTCCAAAAAAGTGGTTTTATTATATGCATTACGAAATTGGTTTAGCACTAATCAAAAACTAGATATATCAAATCTTCCTCTATGTAAGAGAGCTCCAGTCACTGAGAGCTTGTTGAGAAAACAAGTGAAGGAAAAAATAGATCAGCACTGCCTCCTGCCACAATGCTTGCATACCTGATCTGCAACTACAGACAAGTCAGCAAATATCAAATTATTCCTTCCCATTATTTGCCAAGCTGCTGAATTCCCTGTTTACTGTTAGAAATCATATTAACAAGCCCAACTATAGCTCAGTCTTCCTGAGATTCTAAAGTGATCTGGTTTTCCCATTATATCAGACATGTAGGTAACTGAAAACTGTTTCCAAGCTTTGGTTATTAGCTATCTCACACAGTCAGAACTTACATCCAGCCCCATTGCTGGTGTGGTGCTTTGAAGCAAGGGCTTTGTCACTGTTATTTTGCCAGTTGTTGAGCCATTTCCAGCAGCTGAAGGCAACGCATTCACAGTATGTTTGTGAAGTGGTACGGTCCCTCCGGTGACAGCAATGACAGGCTGGGGGGCAGGAAGCACCCCAGAAGCTTGGAGCTGTACAACAGTGGGCTGGGGGAGCACCACGGATTGACCTAGAACACAAGAACAAACAGGAATGCTCAGCATATGAAATGGATATGTATGTGAACAGTTTGTAGGGGAATACTTCATATATATATGCATAAAATATGCGAGTATAAAATATCTGATATATGAGTAGAAAGCTTTGCTTCCTCTCCTGCCCTGCACAATTTATTTCAAGTTCAATTCTATCATGTTAGTATATTCCACAGGCTAGGAGAAAAACAAAACAAAACAAGACAAACAAAAAAAAACCAACACAAACCAACCAAACAAAAAAACCCCAACCAACCAAAAAAACCCCACAAAAAACCAACCAACCAAATAAACAAACAAAAAACCAACCAACCAAACAAACAAAAAAACCCCCAAAAGCTCAAAAGTTTGCAGGGCTCTTCATCCATCCTGCAAACCAAAAGCACATATTAAAGAGATCAAAAAAATCAGGCTCTCTCCCAAAAGCTCTTCAAAGTTAATAAAAGTTGACACTTGCAAGAAACATTACTTATTTCAGTATTGCTAACACTTGATGCACTTTGAGACACTTTTTCAAAGAACTTAGTCAGCTTACCTCAATCCTCCTTCTCCCTTTTGTTCATCCTTACCTTATTGCTGTACTGAATTGAAACCTTAGTACACAGAAGTAACTCATATTGTACAAACCAATTCAGAAACAGCACGGAGAAAGATGAACAAGAACGAACAATGGAAGTTACACCTTCAAAACACAAGTTACAGCCCCAATTCACACTAAGACTAACTCTTAAAAAAATGTCTTATGTAAGAAATTTTATACACAAGCTGAACAGAGCTTAAAGAAAAGCAAGCAGAAAAAATTAAGTAATTTTGACGGAGTTTGAAATAGAATTAGAAACTCAATTCCAAGAAATTTCAGTCCCACAACTACATTTAACTCAAGCAGGTGCTTGAGTAATATTTTGTTGTCTGACAACACATGGACGTGTCTCTAGTCCTTTGAAACAGGATGACCTCACCAGTTTCAGAAACAGCACGTTCCAGCTGAGCATTCCAACCAAAATGCATAATGTATTACAGCATTTACCCAACTTTTTGGAAGGTGACAAATGAAGTAATTCACCTAGCACCAAGATCTTTTACATACGAGGTGTAGGATGAGATCTCTTTTTTTTGCAGAGATAATCTCAAAGACATCCTAAGTCAGTACCACCCTATTAAGAACATCAAATAGTGAATTTTAGATTTCAACAATTTTTTTTAGGCACAAAGTATGTGATGCTCTAAGATCATGCCTTCTTCTTTCAGCTTTTACAAAAGTGACTATAAAAATAGCACTCCACATGCTCCTTTGAAGATAATGGCATAGTTCAAACTGGTAGCTCCAACTTGTCATGCACAGGGAATTTTGATTAATGAAGATCCTTACGGTTTTTGTTATGGAAGCAGCACAACAGAATTTTTAAACACAGCAGCAGTTAAAGTAAATACATGGCATGGAAACACTTTCCCAAAAGTATTTCCTCTATAGTGCCTCACAGAAACTATGCTCCTGAATTTTCTTCAGGAAAAAGGAGAAACTAGTCTTCGCAGTACTATACTTATGTCCAAGAAATCTATATCCCCAACATTCCTTATTCTAGACAGTATTTTATCAGCTGGAACATCAGAAGGAATAAGAATTAGGTCATGATGACTGTGTTGATCTGTGTTTTAAGCAGTCTAACAATCTTAGGCATGTTGTAACAAAATGTCAGCTGCTACAGCTTTGGCTTAACTCCTGATGGATGAGCAATTAGTAATGAAGACAAATTTTTCACTGTTTCACTAATTTCTAGATACAGGCTCTTAGGTATTTGTCTCCTTTTCATTTCACGCCTCAGCGCCTGTATGTCAACCACAAGCCATCAGCTGGCGAAAATGAGCAACTGCATCTAACAATTTCAGCAATGCAACTGCGTTGGCTGAAGAATAGTGCTTTAGATTCAGAAATGAGGCTCAAGCTACTTCAAAAATCTGTTACAGGGCAACAGCAGGAAAGAAGAATTATCAGTGGACAGGAAATCGCTTCTTGTTAACATCAGCTTGCAGCTATAAACAACTTTTCTAACCTCTGACATGATTCTCAACTTTTAGCAGATTTTTCTTTAAGCAGATCTCACAACATCCTAGATAATGCTGTTTGGCAAGATAAAAAGCCATAAACTCATGTTCCCACCATTCTGTGGCAGAATTTCATGTGTGTAAAAAAAAACCAAAAAAAACCCAAAGTTTTATCACACCTCCCCAACTTACAAGTTTCATTCAAGCCATCCTAACTGATTCTGCTAGATCTTCCTTTGATTACAACAGAATAGCACTGCAATCACCTTATGCACCACTCGCCATCACACGCAGAGCAGAGAAAAGGGCCTATAGGGATCTTTCCAAATCAGCAGTTTTATCTCCACACGTACCAGTGCTCAGTATAGCCTCTTTTGCTATACTGTCTTCCATTCCACATAAAGCCCAGGTGAACACTGTTTCTCATAGGACTATGTGAGAGGAATAAGGCCATCTTCTCAGTTGAAGCTTTTTCAGCAAAGCATGTTAGGACTCCTGTGTTTTACTCCTATCCCTCCTATTTCACCTGCCAAACTTAACCATTCTAACCATCCCAAATACAGTTTTGCCCCAAGACCGGGCTCAAGACAATTCGCCTACCTTTAGGAGGTGCTGGCTGGACATTAACAACTGGCTGATGTTTTGGCAGTGGCACAAGTGTGGGAAGAGTCTGAATAATGATGGTTTTAGCTGGGATGCCAACATTAGCCTGAGCTTCAGGTACAGCAGGCAAAAGGGGTTTGGGTTGTATCGAAGGCCTGGACACTGTCTGACTACACCTCTTCAGGGTCCTTGCAGAGTTATTTGCTAGGAAAGAAAAAGGGTCAGAGTTGGACCAGAAGACATATAGAACTCAAGCAGTAATAATATGACTTTTGGTATGTTCTTTTTTTTACCCATCTATAATGTTTGTCAAAACCAGACATATATGGCCACAAATTCAAGTCACAAATGACAGAACATACAGAATATATAATAGGCCTGTTAGTTAAAGATTCACATGCAAGACAATACATATACTATCTATGGAATCAAAGTAACTTGATCTCTCATACCAGATCGAGAAGTGATGCTGACAGCAGGCTTCTTCCCTCCATCTCCTTCAGGCGATGCAGGGCTTTTGCAACTCTTGCTGTAGAGAGAGACTGGAGACATCTGGGAGCTACTGCTGAAGTCCACATCATCCTGCAGACAGAAATTGTATGAAATTAATGCTTCAGAAACACCTGAAAGTGTCTACTAGCAGTTCAGAACATAACTGCCTTTTATAACATCTGTGCTGCTGCTGCACCAAAGAGGAGAAAGGTTTTGCTCTGCAGGTTTATTCTGATCAAAGCTAAGTACTACAGAAAAGCAAACAAGTAGCTCTCCTTATCAGCAGAATGATGGGAAGCAAAGGCCAGCAACTGCTAGACTCAGAAGTCTTTAGAAGGTGTATTGTTTGGCAACCAGGCCAATAAACACAGCTGAGCAAACAGAACTGAACATGCTCTTTTTAGAATGGGTCACAACAAGAGAGGAAAAACAAAACATCACTGAAGGAAATTTGCTTTTGCAAAGGTTAGAAAAATAAGCTGTTTCCTCTTATGCCATGAAGTTGCTCAGACAAATCACTGGGCTTTTTGTTTGTCACAGCTGGTTCTGAATGACTGCTGCTATCTGTGTTACATGGAAGTTTCTGCATACAGGCACATTCTGCACTGGAGAGTCCACAGATGATGGAGAAGGGACCGAACAATTTGAAGTGGCTGGTGATAAGGGTTCTGTCTTCACGCCTGCATCTGCAAGAGGCAGATAAAGAAATTTTACTGTACAGGTTTTTAGCAATGGGAGATCAGTGAAGAACACACTACCCTGTATCAGCTATTTAATTCCTGAAGCAAGGCACAGCAGAAAACATGGCAAGATTAAAGATACTAAACAGCTTAGCTTGTAGAGCAGTCCTCACCAGTTGTACCCATCCTACATAAACATAGCATGACTTCTTATTACAGAGATAAACGCTATAGGGTATCAAATAGTTTCAACAAGTTACCAATATTCTTAAATTGTAACAGCTCACCCTTGTGGGATGGAGGGGAATAGTCACACTTGCAAAGAGGTTAATTACCTGTAAAAGCATGGCCTGTAATATTCCAAAGGTCTGAGTCCCAAGACATCAAATCCAAATCAAAATGAAAGTTATAGAGATCATTTTCCTGGAATGACAGTTCAGAAAAAGAAAGAATACAAAAAGACAATACAAATTGAAGCCACCATCCATTATGTCCACATTCTTACAGCTCTGGAAAACAACACAACTATCACTTTAGTTGTCTTAAAGTACACAGAGATAAAAGCCCTTAAGGAGGCAATTCTCAGCTGGAATACACAAGACAAGGCCATCGCAGATGCATAAGAAAGAAGAATGTAATTTTAAGACTATCACTAATTATCGTACTGTTATCAGTAATTTGTAAAGCAAAAGTTCTAAGCCTAGTCATTGAATCATCTCACACATAGCACAAGTTTTAGCAACTTGTTCCCATCCTCCCCTTCATCTGCATCCCATTACATCTCAAAGCACTTCATAAGCAAAAGCACCAGCGACAGCAGTAAGAGCCACAAGGACTGATTTGCTCAGCATCTGATGAACAGCACATATTAGGTCTCCCTATACTTGAATAAACTGACATCATAACCTTCTAAAGCCAGGGACACCAGTTTCCTTTTCCATCAGAAGGTGGGGGGGAAAGACTAAAATCACTTTATACATATTATTTATTGAATGACCTTTACGACAATGATCAGAAATGCTCCATCAGCATTTCTTCTGCTGATGCATCTGTAAGCCTCAGTTCCCTATTCAAATGTGACATCTTTATGAGCTCTTGCATGAAAAATACAAATATCACATACACAACTTATACCAATATACAGCAAATATTTTCTCGCTAAAAACAATCCTGCAAATGTACCTTTCCTTACACTCTCAACTTGCTTTGTAAAGAGAGGCTCAGAAAGGCGCAGACTGCATGGATATTAGTTTCATGCTAGCATGAAGAGAAAGCCCATCAGGGCACATTTATGGGAAGAATGACCAAAAACCATAGCCCAAGCTGTGCAATAAGAACACATGGATAACTAAAGCTGTCTTGTTGATAGGAAATACCTATCCCTTGTACAGTCAAGCAGTTCTCACATTTTCTCCAGCACCTAGCTCTAGAACCTATAAGGATGATTTTAGCACCTGAGATTTATGTTGGATAACCCAGGGGTTGTGCTGGAGGTGGGTTAGGACACAGTGAGCAAAGGAAAGGCAGTGGAGCAACACAGAGAGGAGAATCCATGCTCTGGGACAGAAAAAGCAGTAGGTACAATCAGACAGTGAAAAACACGGGGATGAATGCATAAGGCTGCAAGCAAAGGTTTTAGGAGAAAATCCTATAATAGACAAGAAAACAAGAAGCTGTCACACAGGCAAGGTGATAAAGCACAGCACTGCTGGATGCAGGTGTAGCATTCCTATGCTTCCCCACATGTCTCCTTTCACACAACGCAGAAACGTTCTCCCCACCAGCCCTGTCTTCATTACCTTCATTAGGTCAGCGACAACACAGTTCTCCCAGCTCTCTCACAACTCAGCACCTCAAACTTTCACCTTTAAACCTGGCTTTTAGATCTCTAGCTTTTTAGATCTCTGTTGACACCGACAGTTTATTAAGGCACTGACAACTCAGCACCTCCGCATCTAACGCAGGGGTGAACGGCCTGCCCGCCACCGGCGGAGAGCGAGTGTCTCCTGCCGATGGATTCCTTTCGGAAGACACTATACAGAAAGGTGTACCCTGGGAGCACACCTGACCCTCATAAGCTTTAG
>JANHGB010035859.1:0-19779 GCA_026283785.1 Coracopsis vasa | reverse complement strand
TCCCCTGTTTAAGTTTGAACCCATTACCCCTTGTCCTATCACTACAGTCCCTAATGAAGAGTCCCTCCCCAGCATCTCCCAAACAAAATATAAACCAAAATATAAATGAGATTCAAATGAGGTGAATATTGCTGTGGTATGATACTCACTATTTTTCTTTTTTTTTTCAACTGTTGCTTTACAACAAAAATAATACCCAGAGATTTGATATAATTGCTACCTTTAAAAATTTAAAGTCTACTTATTTTAAAATGTCTGTTCTTTGAGATTTATAAACCCAAAATTAAAATCAGATTAATGCATTTCTCAGGAGCAGAAAGATTTGAAAGATACGTAATTTATCCTATATCTGGAATATCACCAAGGGAAAAATATAGCTGATCAGTTGCCCACCATCACAATGTTAAAGACAAGAATGTTTCAACTCCTTTAACTTGCTTTTGTCATTCAAGGCACTTAATGAAAGACACTTAGTCACTGCATCTGCTAAAACTTTGAAAAAAATTTACAAAATAATTTTTCTGAAATAGAAGTGGAGAGCATCACATTCCCTAAGTAGACCCTGGCCTCACCTGCTTTCCTTTCCAGGACTTATTACGTGACCTAGCTCATAGATGATAAAACAAATAAAAACATCAAAAAATCCCAAACAACAAACCGTGGTTGAGAATGAAGAATCACTTTTATTAAAAATAAATTAATGTGTTCAGAATGAGCCAAATAACTGCATTTTTTTTTCTGTTTATAAGCATCAGTCATAACAGAGTGCAGTTTTTGTTGCAGATAAGTAGGATATTAGATATGAGTCCTCCGAGAGGGCTTACTATTATACAAAATCTTAATGTAAAAGCCATATTAAATAGGAAGCCAGGTAGTGGAAACCATGAAACAGAAAATCCCTTAAAATATAATCACAATTTTGCTATTGGTCCAAATGATATAGATAATAATAGCATTCTTATTATGTTATGGGTTCCTTCCTGCATAGAATATGTTGACAGCCAATTTTACTTTATTTTATATCAAAGCAAGTTAGGAAGACCATGTTTGATCTCACTTGCAAAATGCAGATAGATGATAGTAAGAATACGTTTCTACAGCTGTTTTGTGTGGATTTCTGAAGTCTTCTATGCAAGTCAGTTTACAGGATATTGAGGTCAAAGAGCTGATCTATATTCATATTACATCCAAAAGATCTAAAATTTAAAGAAAGGAATACCCTCTTTATTTCATTTTGCAGGGAAACATACCTGCAGGTGATCTGGGACAAACAAAAGGTCCATACACCCTCTGACCATGTCCATTTAGCCATCTGACAATGCCTGAAATCAGATACCTAGATAAGATAATATCAGTGAAGAATAGGTAGCAAGCAAAAAATGTACATGATCTCAAATGGTATCTGGACAAGTTAAAAGAGGAAAAATCTAGAAATTACTATAAAATATAAAAATTGTGCCAGAATCCATGGACACTTTCAGCACAAACAACCTATGTCAAGGAGTGGAGTGGGGAAGTTCTGCCATCTTGAAGTAGAGTTTCAAGCACTGAAGCCTGAAGGGTCATTCACTTAATAAAGGTATAAGAAATTCACAGGCGTTAGTGAAAGTTAAAGTGTTGTCATGCAATATAAAGGGGTAGAAAGGAAATGCAGAGAGTTTTCACAGCCTTCAAAGGAGAAAATTTTGATAAAGACACAACTTAAAAGTGTTATTTTTAAGAAAATAAGAAACCCTCCCAAATAATCCAGCTGAATAAGATTACATTATGATATTTTAACCACAGAGAAGATGCTGGTCATCCCTGTTGCATAGGTAATGTAGGCTACCAGACCAGTTCATCTGGCCCGTGTTCAAACCAGTGAGTCTCACGGGCAATAAAGTGATTTGGCAAGGCTGATCATTGTTTAGTTCCACTTCTTTGAATAGCAGAAACAAAGAGTTGATTGAGGAAAGAAGTTTGCTAATGGAATGATTCCATCTGTAAAAATGGATGCAAATTGATTTACCCTTAATTAGTCTTGGTATGTTGTATGCTATAGCTTTTTTGTTTCTCCTGTGGGGAGTGGCATGTTTATGCTGAAGTGTAGCAGAGGGTCCTCGTTCCTGAGTTTTGGGAGCCTGACAAGAACGCACACAGTTTCAGTCTGACCCCAAGCCTAGGCTTCCTTCCTGTGGAAATAAAGGGGACATCTTGTGCACAGTTAGGTCTTATCGCAGTCTGGGGCTGGGATGTGTTCAGGGCATGCACTCTCCTCTGGGCATTAAGAACCGCTTCAGCATCCAGCAGGTTAGATGTAGCCTGAAACATTTTCCAGAGAAGCCTTTTTCCTTGAAACCCAAAGAGCTATCCTTTCGACTTTGGTAGCCAAGCTTGCATAATGTGAAGATAAACAGCCTCCTTGTCTGCTCCCCCACAGGCATGTGCTTTGTACATTGGTCTATTTTTCGTTTATTAAGATACAAGTTCCAATATATCTTTTCCTCATTTATAAACACAAAAGTAAAAATTAAGCAAAAAGTTATGTGTCCCACCAATAAAGCACTATGAGTAAATATGTGCAGTAGCACGGCATCAGAAAAAGGAAGGTTTTAGTGCTGTAAATCTCTGATAGATGGTATATTTGTGTACGATACTTTACAGAGACCATTTTGATCTTGTCAATTCCCGTGAACTGGAAAAGCCAGGGAAGTTATTTAATTTTCCAGCTGCTCTGTTTTCCTATACAAAACTCCAAATCCTACAGTAATATTGTAAAATTAAATTACTTGGTGATATTAAAACATTCCAAACATTCAAAGCATTGTAGAAGTGGTTAATAAAGCTTGTTTACTTTATTTAGGAGTCCTGCAGAGAAATATATGATTGTTCTCTTTTATTAGTGACACCATCAATTTTCTTTGTCTTGTTAAGTATTAATAAATGCTCTCCTGCAAAAGTAAACTATTTACTCTCATTTGAGAGAATTAGTCATTTGGAAGTCCTTTAAAGGAAAAAGTTACGATATTCAAAATGTTTTCACAGAAATCTGGGAATAATTACAAAATATCAAGGGATCTTGTGACATACTATCGAGTATTTGCTGCTCTTTTCCTTTAAGACAAGTTTTTTGGGTGTATTTAGAACAGTTAGGATTCTTTCTTCTTTATAGATGTTAGATTCTAGCTTTATTTGTTTCACTTTAGTTTTGTTTTTTCGGGTGTGTTTTAGGCTTAACAATAAGTGACAGCAACCATAATAAATTTAATTTAAGTCAAATATATATAACTTGGAAATTCCTCATGGTATTATTTGTGGATTTCTGGAGATGTTACTCATCAACATGTAGAAACTTAAAGGAAGGGAGCATCTTACAAGCTCATTGTGTACATTTTCTAATGAGTTTCTTGGAGCAGATATTGAAATAATACATCTTGGTTATATGTTGACTTTCTTCCTTCTGTTCCCCATAGTCACCCCAACAGCAATCTCTGTGACCCCAATTATTTCTTACTCACTGTCTTAATTACTACCGTGACTTTCTCAGAAGGTAACAGGACAAATTGCTAGTCTTCTGTGTCTTTGTAGTCTCCCCCACTTCACATGAAAGATGGGCAACAAATTCTGGAAGGGTTTTGCAAAAAGAAAAAGAACACAAGACTTGCAGCATTTGACAAGACTAAATCTGTGTTTAGTAGGATGAAGTAGAAAGGAATTTTTCTCTTATCTATTGAAGTTTCCACAATGTAAGATCTTTCTGAATAATTCTCTATGTGTTACATCATTTGTCAAGTTAAATCCCAGTGTACTTAAATATCAGCTCTCCATTTAATACAATAGTAAGGAATACATTGTTTAATTTTCTTAAAATTAAACCCACAAAGCATCTATGAATATCAGTTGGAATGTTTGTGGTGATGTAATATTTCTAAATAGGGATAGTAAAAGCTAACCATTTTTGTACAAATTTTATGCTTCTAGAAAAATTTGTAACAGTCCTACTCACCATACTCTATTTTTTTTTTCTTTCCTCTGATACAAACTCTGAGTAGGTATCTATTTCTGCTTTCATAACCACAACTTACTACAAATGTCCAAATTATCCTGGGTAATGAGTGTTATACTGATTTCTACTTTTGAAAAGTAAATAATTTGATTATTTCATAGAAGACTCTCCTGAAAATTGTTACCCTAAATATGAAATTTAAATTTCCATTTCTAAATTTGCCTTTCAAATCAGAAATTCTAATACATTTTACTCATTTTATCAAAAGACAAAAAGCTGGCTTAGCTTCCTCAGAAGAGATGCAATACCTGCTACAGAGGTAGTCATATACCTGCTATAGTAGTCATATACCTGCTAGTAGTCATGAGAAATCCTGATCCACTATTATTATTTTTAAAGGCTATTTATTGTTAAAAGAGTTAATGAAGAGTTTTGTTTATATCCAGACACTGACATTAGTTATACCTATGCAGAAAGAGTGAGACAAATGTGTGCATTTTCTCATTTTATAAAGTTCGTTATTTCCCCTAATTTTTTGTCATATTGTAGTATTGCTGTGAAGTCACACAGCATGTAGGTTGAAGGTTGGATATGATATTGGAGAATTCATTTTCCACTATGATGTTGAATGAATTGGAAATTATTTTCAGGCAATTACATGTTGGGGTTTAGCCCTGGAAGGTCCAGCATGCTTCTGCTTAGTCTTGCTCTTCTGTTGCAACACTTCATAAACAAAAACTATCAAATATGTCAAATGATTATAGTGACTGGCTCTTCCAAAAGTTTTGGTTAAAGGGAACATTTTAAGTATTCTGGTTAAAATAAACTCATGATTATTGGATGTGGAAACCTGACTAGGATACTAGATATCTCTCTTTCTCTCCCTGTAAGTGTTTTATCACTCATCACTTCTGTACAATCTAACTCATTTTTAATTCAGTAGTTACTACCTTAAAACACCAGACAACTGTATGGTGGTTATTTTTGTAAGTATATCTGAATGTGGTCTGTAATGGGTTATTTCTGACCTTAGTTGAGGCTGAGGCTAGATCACTTAGGTCAGTGCTGATTCACTTCAATCCTTAAAACCGATCAGTATGATAGACACCATCCCTGCATGAGAAGTATGTCCTATTGAGCCAGGAGACTGTTGAAGCTGAGCTGATCTCAGCTATTTCCTTTAGGATCCCTTAGCATTTGCTCTAGCCTATAATATTTTTCTGGTGTTCTTTTTGAATTAATATGTCTATTTGTAGTTTTAAGTAGCAAGACTTCTATGTCCAATTCCAACTAAATACCTACAGTAAAGCTAGTGTAGTTAATTTATAGCAAATTCAAAGGTATTTGCCTGCTTAAAAAGTAAGGATGAACTAGATTGTATTGATGTATCGATGTAATGATGACATCACAATAATTTCCTAATAATCGACAAGGTAGTTCTGGGCTCCTCAGTACAAGAAAGACAAGCAGCTACTGGAGAGGGTCTGATGGAGGACCACAAAGATGATTATGTGTCTGGAGCACCTCACTTCTGAGGAGAGATTGTGTGAGCTGGGCCTTTTTAGTCTAGAGAAGACTGAAAGGGGATCTCATTAATGCATATAAATATCTCAAAGGCGGGTGCCAAGAGGATGGCACCAGACTCTTTTCAATGATGCCCGCAACAGAATGTTTCACCTCAACATGAGGAAGAACTTCTTTACGTTGAGTGTGGCAGAGCACTAGAACTTCACTGGGGAATTGTGAAGTTTCCCTCTCTGGAGTCATTCAAAACCTACGTGGATGTGCTCTTGTGTAACATGCTGCAGGTGGCCCTGCCTTGGCAGGGGTGGTTGGACTAGATGATCCCCAAAGGTCCCTTCCAACTCTAACGATTCTGTGATTCTATGATACACTGGAAGAAAACATTTCTATTTCTTTTTGTATTAATCATAAAGACTTGAGATATTTGTTCATAAGTTCACATTACTACTCTGTTCACTACATACTTGGAAGTCAAGATCACTCACTAGAATATGAATGCCACCATTATTTCTTTTTCTGTAATTATTAACAGAATATATGCTTTGTTGCTAGGAAATGCTACAAGTATTCATCTGTCAATAAAATTCCAACCCACTGTAATTTATCTACACTGTGCAAAGGAAATGCAAAATAAATCCCTGTTTATTTACTGTGGAAATAATGCATTTTATCTATACACTCATTATCTAAGTTACTGTTCTATGTAGCTTATAACCAGAAATTGCTGTTTGATACTGATTTTATTACTATGTTAAAATCTTATATCCATTTATATCCATTTCCTTTACAAAACAAAATATTAAGGGTTTGTTTATTTGCTTATTTCTGGTGGTGGTTGTTGCTGTTGTTTTTTAATTCCTGTAGAGAACTCTGTGAGCAAAACCAGTAACGATTCTAAGTTTATAGCTTGCATTTTAAGGTACTATATATTGTAAAATATTTGTCATTTGTTTCATTGCAATGCCTTTTGGCTTGTTTTCCTTGTCAGGCGTTCTGGCAGATGACAGTTTTTAGAAACTCCATGGCAGTTTTGTGAATGCTTCTGAGAAGCTTCCCTCAGATGTAGGCAGCAGCATGGAGGAAACTATTGATGTGTTTAGTTTAGTTATTGACTGATTGCCTCTGTGAGCTGATTACGCTTTCAGTACTGGACATGATTTTGAAAGTAAAGCAATCATATAATGTGTGATCTTAAGAAAAGAAAAGGAGGGCTGCAGAAAAGGATGGTGAGACAGCAAGCAGGAAGAACTCTGCTGCATGGAAAGACCAAAAGTAGAGATAGGACTACAAGGGTTTACCAAAATGCAAAAGAGATTGCTCTTAACTATGTCAGGCAGGCTTTATCATACCCTGTGAAGTAAGGTCGTGTTTCCCTGAAACTCTGCAACAGTATGCGCATGTCTGTGCTGAATAACACAATGGCCTACCATTTTCTCTTATCCTCACAACATTGTATGTCAGTCTGTGCTTTCCATGAGGAAAAAAGCTTTGACTGACAGGCTCAAGATAACTGTCCAGGCAGACTATGAGCACTGCAGGGTTAATGCTGGAGTTTGCTTGCCTCACAGACTGTAGGTAGCCTGAGGGATAGATATGGTATTATCTACTGTAAACCAGGGAAAGAACAATTGGGGCATTATACTTTTATTTAGAAAACATTTTCCTGACAGGATAGCCTTCATTAAGAGTCACTGAAGGAATTATACTGTAAACCCTTTGTGGCTGCTTTTGGATTTCTGGGGCTGAGTAAGAAACCAAGATAAATAAAAGACAATCATGGACTACGTTGTTTAGCAGAGACTTAAGGTGGAGGGTCTTGTGCTCAGGAGTACCCTTGACAAAGGAAAATTGCTGAGATAGTAGAAATCAAAATGACTGACAATTAGTAATAATTATTAAATATAAAAAGCATACAGATATTCAAAAGACTGTGATATATACAATCATATTTCCATACAAAAAAAAACGCCTAAGCATTGGAGTGGGGAAAATGTTTGTTTACTTTTTAAAAAGCTAGACAGCCAGATGAAGCAGAAAATTGTTTAGTCCTTTAGTTTTGTGGAATGCTTCATTCTTCTGTATCAATGGGAAAAAAAAATATTTTTTTTTCTTAATAGAAGTGAAACTTGAGAATATTACAAATACAGTGTTAAGAAGTAAAAAAAAAAAAAAAAATGCAGCCAAAAACCATGTGCCAAGGTCATGTGCTGGGTGCCTTGTAGCAAAACATGAAACATGAGCTACACAGCAAATAAAAATCTTTTATAGATATTTTTAGTAGCCTGCTTTCATCTCCCTCAAATAATACAGTCTCCAACTTTTTCAGAGACACTATGGCTCATAAGTATTCATTGTTTTAAAGAAATTACGTAGTTTCTATTTTAAAGTCATTATTGAGTTTGTTAATGAAAATGGCTCAGTTAAGTAAATGGCATGCTAAACCAAACTTATATGAAACTCTTTCTTACACTGATTGTTTTTCATGAAGAAATGATGCATAAAAATTAACTTATCCCCCTTCCATTTTAAATCATTCTTTTGTAGATGCTCTAGGTATGGTGATTTTAAGTAGATAAAACTTTCTGAACAGTGCTGTAAGCATTGTTGTTTTATGCACTCTTCTTACTAGTGTTGCAGAAGTGTCAGTTATGATTTATCAGTAGGTCAAGTCTGGATTGAAGGGAGCATTTAATAGTTGTTGTGACTAGTTATTTCTTTATTATTCAGGTTCTGGCTTGGACAACATAAAAACCTACTTTCAGTCCAGTTATGCTGTGGACTGATTGCAGTGCAGTCACCTGTCTCCTTTTTTCCTAATATTTTTGCAGAAATGGAAAAAAGCATAAACTGCTGCTTGTTTTACATTTAGTAAGGAATTTACCAGAACAGGGACACAGAGAGTGATATACATCAGATGGCATACTTTATACAACTTCTTCCTCCTTTTATACTTTTAATAAGAATCGGTATTCCTTTCCATCTGCTGAGCTCCAATTCATCCCGTAGTGCATGCACACAACTGTGTAAAGACTGAAAAATAACTGTCTGAAGCTAAAGTCAGAAATAGCAGTGGAAAACCGGAGCATGTGAAATGATCAAGAAGACCTGTACTGCTAATCTGAGCATATGTATCATTTTGCACCAAAGTAATCACATTGGGATGGGGGTGGAAATAACATAGGAGTATCATTTAGGCTTCTTGTGAAGAAGGTCATTCAAGACATGAGGTTCAGATGGAATAGAACAAGCAATGCAAGGAATTTTCGAATTCAGGAGAGGAAATGAAAGCATTAAGATAAAGATCTACTTTGAAAATAAACAATTATATGTGCAAAATTTCAACAAGTATTCTCATATTTGGAGATGTAATGATTTCTATGTTGATATTTTATTTGTGGGCTTTTTTAGTCTTTTAATGAAAAGAACAAAATTGGAATGCATAAATAGGGCGAAAATGGCCTGATAGTTTTAGAATAAAATTATATATTGTGAAAACCAGTGTCAGTTGGTAGAACTAAGCTCTTCTACTGTTTCCCAATTTAGAGCTTAAATCTTTTCTATTATTCTGTTTACTAAGCTTCCAATTAATCTAAATTCATTAACACTTGAACTTAAGTACAAAATTTGAGATGCCTCACATGCTTTGAGATTAATGTTTTGACACGTATCACTGAAATTCTGTAGTCCTTTGATGTTGAAATCTGATTTTTTTTTCTTTGAAGGAATAATCCATACTTTTATTGTCTTTGCACTTGCAATTTTATTTTTTAGCTTTGGTTGCAAACCAGGGTATGTTTTAAATGTTGACCATGTGCCAAATAAGGCAAAGTTGAAAATATTTAATTGTATGCAAAGGGCTAAGCTAGATTTTTAGAAAGATGTTCCAATTGAAGTTGCCCTTCCTTCAGTTTTTTTTCTTTTGCACATTGTCTTCCTTGACAGCCTGTAATACTCCTTAATCAGACCTGTGGTTTTAGGCATATCTGGGGGAAAGTATCTCACCTGTTTGCCCTGTTTTTAATTTGCTGCAGTTGTTGCCTTATGCCTGCTGTTCCCATTGATCATTTTTATTAGAGGAAGACATCATTCCTCCTCTGATAAAATCTGTCTTTCTTAAATAGGAGTGGAAGAGATAAGATACCCAAGGAGATGAAACTGTGTAGGTACTGGATGGTTACCCTGAAATAATGAATGAATCAGAGGAGGATGGGGGAAAAAGGGGAACAAAAGCAAAAATGTAGAAAAGATAATTGGAGTGAGACACTAGCCATAGCTCACTCGTCCTTGGAGGCATCCAAGAACTTGTACAGAGAGCCCAGAGACAGACAGGCAGTGAGAAGGCTGTAGGTCTTATCAGCATCAGAATCCCACCTCAAGGTGGAACTGTTGGAGCTGGGAGTAACAAGCTTGAAAGACCGTAAGAAGGTAGGGAAGATACTGGAGGGCCCCATCTCCTCATATACTCCTTTGTTTCAGAAAGGGCATAAATCTGGACACTCGATCATCATGTCCATAACTACGTGGAAATTTTCCCAAATTATGCTTCCAGTGAGCAACAGAATCAGCTCAGGAAAAAAACCTGTCCCCCAGGGACAGTCTGCAGCAGTGCTTCAGCTTGATAGGCAGACTTGTAATTACCTTAGACTCATTAGGTTCCAGTTTGATTAGCCAACTTGACAGTTTGATGCCAGAGCTTAAAAAAACCAACACCAAAAGAAAAACCCCAAACACACACACACAAAAAACAAACAAACAAACCAGAATAAAACAAAACAAAACAGAAAAGAAAAAAAAAAAAAAAAAGGGAAAAAGGTTGAGCAAACAAAATCACTGAGACCTGAGATCCGGAATCTAAGAATCTGATTCCCACATAGTGGCATGTAACCTGTTACATGTATTTTAAGTTTCTGCCTTGTTAAATGCTTAACTGTAGCCTTACCTTGAGTTTGGGGGAAGTCCTTTATTTCTTTTCATCTCTGTGGTGAAAGTAGATGACATTAAATTTCTGTATATAATGAACTGATTCATATTGACCTAGAGTTCTTTTTTATTTTTATACTAGGAATATTCTAATCCCGTGTTTCTGTTATAATTTTAGAGAGGGACATAACTTGAAGAAGAGGCTTCATTTACTTATTATTTACCTCTTATTTTGCTTTTTTTCTTGTGTAATTATTTTTAAGAACAGTAGGTTGAGTTACAGTCTGTCACCAAAACTAATATTTCATCTGCCTTTCTATATATACCTTAGTATAAAACTGCATATTTCCCCTCACTGCACAAACTCTTACAAATTTTTTCTTGCTCTGTCTTGCAATAGACCCAATATGTGAGTTGTGTTATTTGGTAGCAGGTTAATTTAAATTTCAGGTCTTCAGAAGTCAGCTTAAATTTTTATTTGCCTATGACTACTTATTTACTTTCAGTAGTATTTCTGTGGAACTTGTTTACATTAATATTAAAGCTACTAAACATTGGAGATTAACATACAAAAGTTGCAAGAAAGATGAAACTAATCTTCTATGAAATTAGGCCAAGGTCTGCATAGATATTGAGTTAACACATAAGAGAAATGGATGCATTTTTAATTGTTCTCTTTGTTTTTGTTCTTTTTATATATATATGTCTGGCGCCATTCTGGAAAAGGAGAGTTTTTATGATATATAACAAGGTTAGGAAGATAGAAAAAGTAATTTGACTCATGGGTCAGTTTTTATTAAATGGGATATTATGGATGGCTATAGTGAACAATGGAGATAATTTAATACATGGCAAATCAACTTGAATTACAGATAATCACTCAAGTATTGCCTAATAAATCATATTCAGAGTATATGAAGAGGTATGTTTTAGAAGCAAAATATCAGTGTTTTTCAACCAAATAGGTAAAGAAGTATACATGTCATGACACACTTGTGTTTGTCTCATTCTCTCAGCTGGTGAATTAGAAGTTACTACACAGCAATAATGCTTTTGTAGCTGGGCAATATATCAGCAGTGCTTCCATTAGTGCTGTTTACAGGGAATTTATATTTTATTGTGTACCAAACCTCAAGTTTGGTACTTTTAAGAATCTTGGTTTAGTAAAAATATGCTTAAAAACATGAACATCAGGAAACCTCATTTTTCTTGATATGGAAAGCTAACCATACTTCTTGGCTGATTTTAATAATTAACTGCCAATGTTTCTTGTCTCTGCCCAGGCCCTATATTTGCTGTTGTGAATTTTATTTTCTTTTTAAAGTACAGATGGTTTCTCCCCTGGTATATGTCTGCAGTGTTGCCCGTTGTGGGGTATAGTGACACCTCACCTTTCTAGCTATAGAAAACAATCTGGGAAGGACAGCATGGAGCTTTGTGTTGGCTTATTTATTTCCAACCTGTTCTTATATTTACTCCAAGTGCTTCAGTGCTGTTGGATTTGAAACATGCCATTGGCTGATTCTTAATTTCTGATGTTGTTGGCGCAGAAGAATGTGCTTAGTTAAAAATCTGACTGCTCTGAATGCAAATCAGAGAACAAGTGGCCCGATCTATGATATATTTCTTTGTTATTTTTCTTCATGGTATGCATCTGCTTATGCATATTTGGACTCAACTGGCATCTCTAAACACCTTGTAACAAAACATGTGTTTATAGATTTCTAGACTCATGAGGTCAAGAAAGGTTAGATATCATTCAGATGATCAATTCATATTTTTGCTATTGCTTTTCCTGATTAAAAATTGACCTTTAAAACAGTTCCATATACTGAGATAAATTTTTTACCCCAAAAAACAAGAAGCCTGAGGATGGGATTAGGGGTTTTCTTTTTGTTTTATTTTGGGTTTGGTTTTTTTTGTGTGTGTTGTTTTTGTGGTGTGGGGGGTTTGCTTATTTTTGTTTGTGACTTTTGGGGATTTTTTTTTTGTTGTTTTTTAAGAGTGTGTTTTGACTGAATGGCAAGATACGTATCATAATAATTTGATTGGTGATCTACTGTTTCCGGCCCTTCTTCCTACCAGTTTATAAAAGTTGTATTTTAACATATTATGTAAGTGTATATGCGTGTAGTGTTAAATCAATTTATGTTACATTTTGTCAATAAAAAAAAAAAAAGGCTTCTGGTACTTTTTTTCAGGTGTCCAAAGATCTCCCAGAGAAGCAAAAAGAAATAGAGATTCTGCTAAAGGATTTCATCGAACTTGATCAACAACTAAATCAGGTGATATTGTGGGTAACGCCTGTCAAGAACCAGTTGGAGCTTTATAACAAAGTGGGTCAGCCAGGAGCTTTTGATATCAAGGTAAATTTTCTTCCATTTGAAAAAAGCATCAGAATATTTAATGGTTCAAAAAGCCAGTTGCATCATCAGCTATATAGTTTGTATTAACAATATAGATTTGAGACATAAGTTAGCAATAGTGCCCAGAAGTTCAAAATCTTACGAATTAAGGAAAATTTTTATTCTTTTCCATTACATGGTTTCTTATGTTGTGGCAGTTTAGAACCAATGGTTCCAAAGTGAAATATAATGTATTATTTTTGCTATATCATATACATGAAACAATAGCCTAAAGAGTTGACACATACAATGTGCACTAAAATTCAGAATATCAGTGTTAGACCATTTAAGCTAGTTCATATAAGGTAATATGAGTACATGGAAATCTGAATAGTTAGGGCCATATCATGATTCTCATATTGCAAGGAAAGATACCTAATTGCACATGTAATATTCCAGTAACCAGTATAGCTGATTGTCTAGTAACTGGAACAAAATATTTGTATTCTGATCCTTGATATGTATTTAGATATAAAAAACCATGCTTGTATATAGGTTTGATGAGGTAAAAGAAATTAAGTATGAAAAATACTGATTAAAATCAACTGGCCTGCCGAGTGTATACCTAGACTTTTTTGACCTTGCATTTTGTCTATGGGTATATGTGCTTATCTTCACATAAACTGGAGAAATATTTAAAATGCAATAGCTTATTGAAATCCATGAAATTTCTTTGGTTTATAGTAGCTGAATGTCTTGTTTACCTAGATAAAGATTAAACAGAAGACACTGAGTTTTGTATTGGTTTTGATGATGCAATATTCAGTGAAAAAAAGAAAAAATGTAAATATTTATAACTTTGCTTGCCATGCATAAAATGGAGTAATACCTGCTTCTGAAGATGTATGGTTTTGCTGAGCATGTTTATTAAATTCACTTTAACTTAGTTTCTTTTCAGGAACTCTTTTAATGCCAAAAACCTTCTTATTTCAAACAATCATATTATATAAAACAGTGAATCTCAAGTCCTGTTGCAGTCCTATAATTGACAGAATGAGTTCAGCAATGACATTCATTCCCTTTTTAAAAGATAAAATTAGTATAGCTCTTTTCAAATGTCTGTATATATACTAAATGAGTGATGGAATTTTGCTTTCAAGAAAATGATCTACCCTTATTTCGTGTACTTTAACAAAGATTTTTAGATGATTCATACATTTTTTTCCTTTTATGTTTCCTTTCATTCTAGACTGATTACACCATTAAAGTTTATATTAAATAAAAGCAGGGTTAAATTACTAAAAATCATAAAAGTATTGCTTTTCATACTGCTTGTGAAAGGAATGTTCTGATTGACTCTTTCAGTCCTATTATGGTGGCGTGACAGGAATATTTCTGAAACACTGCTGAAAGAGTAGTAAAAATAAGTATAAAAAAAAAAAAAAAAATCTGTAGTCCTGAAGGGGTGGGAAAAAATCATTTCTGTCTGGAGAGGTAGGGGAATAATTAAAAGCTCCAAAAAAAGGCAAATAAACTTTCTTTTTTTGAAAGACCCTACTATATTTCTGTCATGGATAAATTTAGATCACTTACTTAGATTTAAAGCTTGACCATTTTTGATTGTAGTTGAAATAGGTAATTGTTTATGCTATTGTGAGGGCTGTAAGCATATGAAGCATGTTAGCTTTTATCTATATGTTGGCTATCTGTATTGCCTTTAAAAGACACAGGTTTAATATCTTAAAATCTTGTCTCCTGGTGGTTTACCCAGACTGTAATTATCTTCAAGGAGACAATATCGTGCATGAAAGACTCTATATTGAATATATCTGAAGGCGAATGGAATTCTTATAACTTTTTTTTTTACAGTTAAGAGTAAGCATACTAAGAGTTTTGAGACTGTTCGTCATGAAAAAACACACAGCAAAAATTAGTAGATATAATTTAGGAAACCAGCCTATTCGTGACAATATTTAATTGTATGCTCAACTTCAAATGCATATTTCAGACCCATACTGACATGCCGTCCTACATTGGGTCAAGCATGTGCATACATGTGCTCTCAAATCATTGTTGACATGATTATGTTTGTGTATTTTTAATATTTTCATATTACTATTCCGTATAGCTAGTGCTACTTTGAAAAATAGTAAGGGCACTTTCATGATTAGCTGTGGAAGGGTTGTATTCAGCAAAATCTTTTGCTCCTTTCTAGTTCACTGTAAGCAGTTAGGAAACAGGAGATGAAAAGATGCAGACATAAAGAGAAGGGAGAAATCCAGCATGTTCCTTGTTCCCTCTTGTGGAGTTGGACCCTGTGGTAACCAAGGAACATGCTGAGGCACCTAGTAGTCCTACGATCTCTGGAATGCTTTGTGTCATTTGGGGCTTTGAGCAACATCTTAGCTTCTAAAGCATATACGTATTTCAGTTTTAAAAAGCAGCAAAACTGTTAAGAAAAATGTAAACATTATAAAATTGTTGAAACAAAACTGTTTATTCAGTCCCAAGAAATATGTTGTAATTCATAGTGTCATTTACTGTAAAGTACATTCTGTGCTGAATCAAAAATTCTGTTTTCTTTCACCCAAATTTGCTATCATAGCTCTATGCTTACTTTAAAGAATTACAGCATGGAAACCCTAATACAGTTTATACCAATGTAATTTGTCTTCATAATTTTCATTACCATAATTTAGAGACTGCAGTGCCACAATTAGAATCCAGGCCTTCAGTTAGGCACTGTAATTTTCAGTGGTGTTTTCTAAAATCCTAAGTAGGATTTAATAACTCAGTCATTTCTCAATAAAGAAAAAAGAAAGGATTCTTTATTCTCAGGATTTAAAAAACATCTGTAGCAGTATTTGCTTCACTCTTGTTAATCCTTAATTACAGTTTTCTTCTATAAACAAAGATTATTTTTTTTTAATTAAAAAAATGTCCAAATAAATGAATGCATATTTAAAAGCTCACAATTTAAAGTATTAGGGATAGATCTTAGTTCTTTTTAAGTGCTGAATATTTTTTTTACAACAATGACATAACCTCCCTTCTCAGTAATAGCATAATACAGACTTCTTCCTTATGTATATGTATGAGGAAGGCACAAAATCTACATCTGTAAGAATTTCTTGACTCAACTGCTACTTCTGAATACTGGAACACTTTCAAGGTGGCATGTACCTTCAGCATAGCTTCTCATGCATTAGACTATATTTCATATTGTGCCTTTTACAACTCCATGGTCTTTTCTAGTTTTCCAAACTAACAGTATGACTTCTTTATGCGTTCAGTCTTTGATTTGGAGTTATTCTGACTTTCATAGCTATTTTGCATGATTTAGTACTCATACTTCACAAACTTAGATGAAATCATCGTCAATTTCCAGTTTTGCAAAATGGTGTGAAGAAAATACTTTAACTACTGTCTACATTATAACATAGAAAAAGATTGATATACGTAACAATATTTACAGTTCAGCTTCTGCCAGCACTGTTGTCTAGGTTATTGGTGTTATAGCCATTGGATATAGCCATGTCAGAAGGCACCTTCAGAGTGGACATGTTGGAATTCAGCTCTTACTATGTGCTTGGTTTTTATGTGCTGGTACTTTTAACAGTAATTCTCTCAGTACTAGCGATATGAAGCCCATTTTCCTGATCTTGCTTTCAGGTTATGTTGAATTACTTTTATTTTTCTTATTAGTTAATTCTTTCATTTTCAATAAAAATCCAAACCTGAAGATGTGTGTTTTGTGACTTCTGAGCATTCTCATGTAATGGTTTTGCTGGTTGTATTGTCACAATCCTCAGTCACAGAAATAGAACTGTACCCTAGGAAGTGATAACTGCTTTTCAACTGTTTATGCAACTATATCTTTTCAGTGCAAAGCTAAGGTCTTTCAGGATAACATGGATGATATGAGATATTGTCTCTCAATGAGTGAATTTTGATGTAAGGAAGTTTTACTTACCCTTTTCAGATCTATCTGAATCCGAATCCAAACAGCACTAGCTCTACTTCTGCCTTGCTTGTTGGGTTCTCTGAGGATAGCCTTGCTTCTTTTAAAACTCCGGTAGTCTCATAGTATTTTGAGATACATTCCCAAGGTACTTTGTCATGTCTTTGTGCTAGACTTAACAGCAGAGCAAGCTGTGTAGCAGTTACAAAGGTGTGGCAAGCACAAACCTCTAATGGAATGGTCTCTGCTTTCCTCTTTAACCTAGACATCATTAACAAACATTCTGCGAGGTATTCTTTTTGTCAAAAAAATTAATATAGACAAGACCCCCTAAAACAAGCCCTCATATACTGTTGTAATATTAATATTCTATATGAAAGACCTGTTATACAGAAACAGTTACATCTGTCTCATAACATATGGCAACGCTGCAGCTGACTTTGAACAGAGAACTATTTGTCATCTGAGATGTGCATAGAATTAGTATAGTTGGTTTGATATAAGGTCAGAAGATACTGCTGTGATCATCCAGGCAGACCTGCTCCATAAATAATCCTTCCAGTTTTCCTGCTTGAATTGCAGCACACCTTTCTCAACAAGCAAACCAAACCAAGACTGGTTTTAATTTCCAGGTATGGCCAGTCATCTGCATCTTGCCGTAAATTATTTCAGCAGTTGAGTTGAACACCTGCAGATTTTCCCTTGGCTGAATTTGTTTAGCTTCATCTTTCTGTCTGCTTTTTTGCCAAACTAGACAGAGCTCCAATACTGCATTAACAGACAGTAATCAAGTTTTCTCCTCAACTCTTTTTTGTTAACCATCAGTACCATTCTAATTCGGACAAGAAAGCAATTATAGAGTACCTAATCAGTTCAAAAAACAACTATTGTTGTGGTCAAAGCAATTATTTTTGTGGTCTTGATAATAATACAGTTATCTTTAAACACAAGCTTATTTTGGTTAAGTCAGCTAATCAGAGTCTAAGTAGGTGGCAAATGTTGCTATAATGAAAGGTATAGTTGCTTCTTCATTGCCTCCTTAATGGAATATTTAAGCACATACATGAGGACTTTGAAATGTATTTAGTCTGATCCAGCCATCCAAATTTAATGCACGTAAACCTTCTAGGGATACATTATTCTGAACATGAGGATATAGACCTATACTTTACACTTTGAAACAGCTTTTCCTACAGCATCAACAACCTGTGGAGCTCCAGAATCATGGCTAAAGGAAGTTTTGGAAGTAGTGACCTTTATTTCGTCCTACTGACTGAGATTTGTTTACTTCATCTGCAAGGAAAAGAATAAATGGAATCTTGGACGGGGCAAAGGGGGAGTAACAAGTGATGCTTCACTAGTTAGCAGCTTAAGAGAATACCTTCAGAAAATCTAACCAATTCTTTTCTCTTGGTTTCTTTCAGTTTTATTTTCCTCTAAATATTTATTTCCTCATAGTCCTATTTATTCACAATTTAATGTATGATAGGACCCCAAGTCATTAAGAATTTTGATTAAATATTCCAGAATTTTGACTTATGGGAAGAACTCCAGAAGGCTTCAAAGAACTATTAGATTCAGAAGTCAGGTTTCAGTTTAACAGAACTAGGATAATAGGTCTTTCTTAAATGCATAAAAATCAAAATGACTGGATAAGACAGACCAGAAGAAAAAGCTTTCCTATCACAACCTACTGCAACTGTAATTAAGATAAAATTACATTCTGCAATCTCTTACAGTCAAATTGCACTTTTAAAATGTAGTCCATGTAATGTTTGTGGAGTGCTAAGGCTTTAAAAAACACTTTAGGTGAGAGTTAAAGGTGGGGGGTTTTTACAGTCAAAAAAAGAAACTTAAATCCATTATGTACAAGCACGCATACACACATCATGAGGACACTTTATTATTATAGAAATCATTGGCTAAAATAATTTTTAAAAACCCAAATATGTAAAGAATGGGAAGTATACTGTCTAGTAAGGTATATATAAGAAAAGCTTACAAAAAGGCTAATGCTAATATGGTTTGGATTGCTGCTATTTTTTAGCTCTTACTATGGTTTATTTGATTAGGTATTTAGGGCTTGAAATCTGTGGGTGGATATTTTTGTAAAGTCAAGCATTCTAAGTCTTCTGAAAGTTTAAAGTTTAAAGATTTCTTCAGTCATTCTTGGTTAGCATAATAAAACATGCTGATTCTTTTTTTTTTTTTTTCTCTCCTGTCCAGGGATGCAGTCCAGTTAACCAAGTTAACCAAGTTAGTTAACCAAGAAAAGAAGTAGCTAGTACTTTTGGTAGCTCTTATTACTAAGGCACAGTTAGAATTAAACTTAGCTAGGGATGTGAAAGATAACAGGAAGGGATTCTGTAGGTACATTGTGGAAAAAAAACAGACTAGGGACAATGTGAGCCCTCTCTGGAAGCTGTCAGGAGAACTGGGTACCCTGAATTTGGAGAAGGCTGAGGTTCTTAATGACTTCTATGCCTCAGTCTTCACTGGCAAATGCTCTGACCACACCACCCAAGTCTTGGAAGGCAGACGTAGGGACTATGAGAATGAAGACCCTAGGCCCACTGTAGGAGAGGATCTGGTTCAAGACCATCTTAAGAATCTGAACATGCACAAGTCCATGAGACCTGATGAAATCCATCTGTGGATCCTGAAGGAGCTGGTGAATGAGGTTGCTAAGCCACTCTCCATCATATTTGAAAAATCATGGCAGTCAGGTGAAGTTCCCCATGCCTGGAAAAAGGGAAATATAACCCCCATTTTCAAGAAGGGGAAAGAGGATGAACCAGAGAACTACAGACCAGTCAGTCTCACCTCTGTACCTGGCAAAATCTTGAAGCAGATTCTCCTGGAAGGCATGCTAAGGCACATGAAAAACAACACGGTGGTTGGTGACAGCCAGCATGGCTTCACTAAGGGAAAATCCTGCCTGATCAATTTGGTGGCGTTCTATGATGTGGCTATGGAACTGATGGACAGGGGTAGAGCAGTTGATGTCATCTACCTGGACTTGTGCAAAGCGTTCGACACTGTCC